>WNWK01018963.1:27500-38818 GCA_009830355.1 Cherax destructor | reverse complement strand
TTTTTTTTTTTTTTTTTTTTTTTTTAGGGAGGAAAGGGGAAAGGGGGGAAGGTAGATACAGAGGGGGGGGGATTGGGGGGGAAGGAAAAGGGGAACAGGAGAGATGGGGAGAGAGAGGATTGGTACTAGAGGGAGAAGGGGAGGGAATGGTGGAGAGGAGAGATATGCAGAGGTGGGGAGAGAGAGAGAGGGATTTGGGGACTAGGAGAGGGGGAGGGAAGGGTAGAGAAAGTGAAAATAAGAAGAGAGGGAGAGATGGGGGGAGGAGATGGGGAGAGAGGGATGGGTAGAGGGAGAGATGGGAGAGAGAGAGAGAGATGATTTGGGGACTAGAGGGAGAAGGGTGGAGGAGAGATATGCAGAGGTGGGGAGAGAGAGAGAGAGAGGATTGGGGACCAGGAGAAGGGGGAGGAAGGGTAGAGAAAGAGAGATAAGAGAGGGAGAGATGGGGAGGGAGGGAGAGCTGGGGAGGGAGGGAGAGCTGGGGAGAGAGATGGATGGGGAGAGGGAGAGAGATGGGGAGACAGATGAGAGAGGGAGAGCTGGGGAGAGGGAGAGAGAGATGGGGAGAGAGATGGGGCAAGAGAGAGAGATAGGAGAGAGAGAGAGGTGGGAAGAGAGAGATGGGGATATAGTGTGTGAGATAGTGAGTGTGTGTGAGAGGGAGAGATTGAATGTGAGAGTGTGGAGTGTGAGAGTGTAAGAGAGGGGAGAGAGTCAGGGGGCAAGGGAGTGTGTGAGGTAGAGTGAGAGGTAGAGTGAGAGTGTAGGGAAGTGGGTGGGTGGAAGAGCGGAAAGGTCTGGGAAGGGGAGAGGGGATGAGTGAGGGAGGTGATAGAGGCAGGGAATGGTGGTAGGGGCGTGTGTGTGTGTGTGTGTGTGTGTGTGTGGTGTGTGTGTGTGTGTGTGTGTGTGTGTGTGTGGTGTGTGTGTGTGTGTGTGTGTGTGTGTGGTGTGTGTGTGTGTGTGTGGTGTGTGTGTGTGTGTGTGTGTGTGTGTGTGTGTGTGTGTGTGTGTGTGTGTGTGTGTGTGTGTGTGTGTGTGTGTGTGTGTGTGTGTGTGTGTGTGTGGTGTGTGTGTGTGTGTGGTGTGTGTGTGTGGTGTGTGTGTGTATGTGGTGTGTGTGTGTGTGTGTGTGTGTGGTGGTGTGTGTGTGTGGTGTGTGTGTGTGTGTGTGTGTGTGTGTGTGGTGTGTGTGTGTGTCTGTGTGTGTGTGTGTGTGTGTGTGTGTGTGTGTGTGTTGTGTGTCTGTGTGTGTGTGTGTGTGTGTGTGTGTGTGTGTGTGTGTGTCTGTGTGTGTGTGTGTGTGTGTGTGTGTGTGTGTGTGTGTGTGTGTGTGTGTGTGTGTGTGTGTGTGTGTGTGTGTGTGTGTGTGTGTGTGTGTGTGTGTGTGTGTGTGTGTGTGTGTGTGTGTCTGTGTGTGTGTGTGTGTGTGTGTGTGTTGTGTGTGTGGTGTGTGTGTGTGTGTGTGTGTGTGTGTGCTGTGTGTGTGTGTGTCTGTGTGGTGTGTGTGTGTGTGTGTGTGTGCTGTGTGTGTGTGTGTGTGTGTTGTGTGTGTGGTGTGTGTGCTGTGTGTGTGTGGGTGTGTGTGTGTGTGCGTGTGTGGTGTGTGTGTGTGTCGTCGGTGTCGTCGTGTAGTGTGGTGGTGTGTGTGGTGTGTGTGTCGTGTGCTGGTGTGTGGTGGTGTGCTGTGGGTGTGTGTGTGTGTGTGTGTGTGTTGTGTGTGTGTGGTGGTGTGTTTGTCAGGTTGTGTTGGGGGGTCGTTGCGGGTCAGGATAGAAGAGGGCTGTGTGTAGGAGGGTAGAAAAGAGGGCCTCAGATGACAGAGGGCGTCAGATAGACAGGGTGTATGGGCGTCGATACAGAGGCTCAGATATAAGGGCGTCGATAGACTAGAGGGTGATATGGGGTCGATGACAGAGGGGTCGATGCAGAGTGCATAGTGAGGGCGTCAGATAGACAGAGGCGTCGATGATAGAGTGCTCGTATCGAGGGCGTCAGATAGACAGAGGGCGTCAGATAGTACAGAGGGCGTCAGATAGACAGAGGGCGTCAGATAGACAGAGGGCGTCAGATAGACAGAGGGCGTCGAGATATTATCAGAGCTTCAGTAACAGACCAAAGAAGGCGTCAGATACAAAGCTCAGGTTCAAGGGCGTCAGATAACAAGGGCGTCAGATAGCTAAGGGGTCAGTCCATGACTCATAGAGCAGCTCGTCCTCTCAATAGGAGGCGTCAGATAAGAGGCGTCGTATAGAGGCGCCCGATAGACATAGGGTCAGTCCAGCCTCATAGACAGATCAGGCGTCAGATAGACGAGGCGTCAGTGCAGTGCTCAGATAGGAGGCGTCGATAGGATCAGTGGCGTCCATCATAGGGGTCAGATGCGCGCTCTATTAGGAGAGGCCGCCCTTTGATTAAGGAGCGTCGTCCCATAGGAGTCAGTCCGCTCTCATAGGGTCAGTCACTGTCCTTAAGGGTCGTCGTTCCATAGGAGTCAGTCCTGTCCTCTATAGGAGTGCCGTCCATAGGAGTCAGTCGTCCATCTATGGAGTCAGTCCCTGCCTCTTATGGGAGTCAGTCCGTCCTCTTATTAGGAGTCAGTCCGCCTATCTATTAGAGTCAGTCTGTCCCTCTTATTAGGAGTCAGTCCGTCCTTATTAGAGTCAGTCCTGTCCTCCTTATAGAGTACCCGTCCTCTCTTATTAGGAGTCAGTCCCGTCCTCTCTATTAGGATCAGTCCTGTCCGTCTTATTAGGAGTCAGTCCTGTCCTCCTCTTATTAGGAGTCAGTCCCGTCCTCTCTTATTAGGAGTCAGTCCCGTCCTCCTCTTATTAGGAGTCAGTCTCCTCTTATTAGGTCAGTCCCTGTCCTCCTTATTAGAGTCAGTCCCTGTCCTTCTTATTAGGAGTCAGTCCTGTCCTCCTCTTATTAGGAGTCAGTCCGTCCTCCTTATTAGGAGTCAGTCCCTGTCCTCCTCTTATTAGGAGTCAGTCCCGTCCTCCTCTATTAGGAGTCAGTCCCTGTCCTACTTTATTAGGAGTCAGTCCCTGTCCTCCTCTTATTAGGGAGTCAGTCCCTGTCCTCCTCTTATTAGGGAGTCAGTCCCTGTCCTCCTCTTATTAGGGAGTCAGTCCCTGTCCTCCTCTTATTAGGGAGTCAGTCCCTGTCCTACTCTTATTAGGGAGTCAGTCCCTGTCCTCCTCTTATTAGGGAGTCAGTCCCCGTCCTCCTCTTATTAGGGAGTCAGTCCCTGTCCTCCTCTTATTAGGGAGTCAGTCCCTGTCCTCCTCTTATTAGGGAGTCAGTCCCTGTCCTCCTCTTATTAGGGAGTCAGTCCCTGTCCTCCTCTTATTAGGGAGTCAGTCCCTGTCCTCCTCTTATTAGGGAGTCAGTCCCTGTCCTCCTCTTATTAGGGAGTCAGTCCCTGTCCTCCTCTTATTAGGAGTCAGTCCCTGTCCTCTCTTATTAGGAGTCAGTCCCTGTCCTCCTCTTATTAGGAGTCAGTCCCGTCCTCTCTTGCCTTCCTCTTATTAGGGAGTCAGTCCCTGTCCTCCTCTTATTAGGAGTCAGTCCCTGTCCTCCTCTTATTAGGGAGTCAGTCCCTGTCCTCCTTATTGGTCTTGCCCTCTTAGGGATCAGTCCCTGTCCTCCTCTTATTAGGGAGTCAGTCCCTCCTCCTCTCTAGGAGTCAGTCCCTGCCTCCTTTTATTAGGGATCAGTCCTCTCCTCTCTATTAGGGAGTCAGTCCTCCTCCTCTATTAGGAGTCAGTCCCTGTCCTCCTCTATAAGGAGTCAGTCCCTCCTCCTCTTATTCAGGAGTCAGTCCCTCCTCCTCTTATTAGGGAGTCAGTCCCTGTCCTCCTCTTATTAGGGAGTCAGTCCCTGTCCTCCTCTTATAGGAGTCAGTCCCTGTCCTCCTTATCAGGATCAGTCCCTGTCCCTCCTTATAGGAGTCAGTCCCTCCCTCCTTATTAGGATCAGTCCCTCCTCCTCTACTAGGAGTCAGTCCCTGTCCTCCTCTTATAGGAAGTCAGTCCCTCCTCCTCTATAGGGAGATCAGTCCCTCTCCTCCTCTTATTAGGAGTCAGTCCCTCCTCCTCTTATTAGGGAGTCAGTCCCTGTCCTCTCTTATTAGGAGTCAGTCCCGTCCTCTCTTATGGAGTCAGTCCCTCCTCCTCTTATTAGGGAGTCAGTCCCTGTCCTCCTCTTATTAGGAGTCAGTCCTGTCCTCCTCTTATTAGGGAGTCAGTCCCTGTCCTCTTTTATTAGGAGTCAGTCCCTGTCCTCCTCTTATTAGGAGTCAGTCCCTCCTCCTCTACTTAGGGAGTCAGTCCCTCCTTCCTCTTATTAGGGAGTCAGTCCTCCTCCTCTTATTAGGGAAGTCAGTCCTGTCACTCTCTATTAGGAGTCAGTCCCTGTCCTCCTCTTATTAGGGAGTCAGTCCCGTCCTCCTTTTATTAGGGAGTCAGTCCCTGTCTCCTCTTATTAGGAGTCAGTCCCTCCTCCTCTTATTAGGAGTCAGTCCCTCCTCCTCTTCAGGGAATCAGTCCCTGTCCTCCTCTACTAGGGAGATCAGTCCCTCCTCCTCTACTGGGAATCAGTCCCTCACTTCCTCTACTCAGGGACTCAGTCCCTCACTTCCTCTACTCAGGGAATCAGTCCCTCACTTCCTCTACTCAGGGAATCAGTCCCTCACTTCCTCTACTCAGGGACTCAGTCCCTCACTTCCTCTACTCAGGGAATCAGTCCCTCACTTCCTCTACTCAGGGAATCAGTCCCTCACTTCCTCTACTCAGGGAATCATTTCCTCACTTCCTCTACTCAGGGACTCAGTCCCTCACTTCCTCTACTCAGGGAATCAGTCCCTCACTTCCTCTACTCAGGGAATCAGTCCCTCGTTTCCTCTACTCAGGGAATCAGTCCCTCACTTCCTCTACTCAGGGAATCAGTCCCTCACTTCCTCTACTCAGGGAATCAGTCCCTCATTTTTGACTAGTCTCAATTTTCGATCAAAATATAAAAAAACACTTGGCTATTTGCGGTTCATTAAGTCGTGGTAAAAATCAGGTAATCGGTATCTGACTATAATGGGATAGAAAATTGGTTTAGGTGGAAAAATAGTCAATAGGAGCAGTAATAGTCTTGTTCAGCACTGATTTTTATTAAAACATTCATGTGGGGAGAGGTAAAGGCGTAGGGGAATGGGAGGTAGCCAGGTTATTTTGGTCTGAAAATATATCTGCGTTTGAGTTACTATTAAATCAATTTTATTGTATATACTCTGGGAGGTATATATGTCTTTCACTGTATATACACTGAGAGGTGTATATCTCTCAGTGTATATACACTGAGAGGTGTATATCTCTCAGTGTATATACATTGAAAGGTGTATATCTCAGTATATATACACTGAGAGGTGTATATCTCAGTGTATATACAGTGAGAGGTGTATGTCCCTCACTGTATATACACTGGGAGATGCATATCTCAGTATATATACACTGAGAGGTGTATATCTCAGTATATATACACGGAGATGTGTATATCTCAGTGTATATACACTGGTAGTTTACATTAATCAGTATTTTAGGTATTAAAGTATTCTTGACTTGTTGTGTACAGGTGACATGTAGCCTTAATGACCCTCGTGTAGTAGATAGACTTGAAACCTAACATCCCAACCCTCGTGTAGTAGATAGACTTGAAACCTCACAACCCAACCCTCGTGTAGTAGATAGACTTGAAACCTAACAACCCAACCCTCGTGTAGTAGATAGACTTGAAACCTAACAACCCAACCCTCGTGTAGTAGATAGACTTGAAATCTAACAACCCAACCCTCGTGTAGTAGATAGACTTGAAACCTCACAACCCAACCCTCGTGTAGTAGATAGACTTGAAATCTAACAACCCAACCCTCGTGTAGTAGATAGACTTGAAATCTAACAACCCAACCCTCGTGTAGTAGATAGACTTGAAACCTCACAACCCAACCCTCGTGTAGTAGATAGACTTGAAACCTCACAACCCAACCCTCGTGTAGTAGATAGACTTGAAATCTAACAACCCAACCCTCGTGTAGTAGATAGACTTGAAATCTAACAACCCAACCCTCGTGTAGTAGATAGACTTGAAACCTCACAACCCAACCCTCGTGTAGTAGATAGACTTGAAATCTAACAACCCAACCCTCGTGTAGTAGATAGACTTGAAACCTAACAACCCAACCCTCGTGTAGTAGATAGACTTGAAACCTAACAACCCAACCCTCGTGTAGTAGATAGACTTGAAACCTAACCCACCAACCACCAAAATCAATCAATAATTTTATTTCTATGAAGATATTGGAAAACATCTCCTAAACTGTCCCCTTCTAGGTATGTTTAGCAGCTTATCCACCAGACTAAGTTAGTAAGTTAGAGAACATGTTAGAGCACCTTACAGGAGGCCCTAGAGCTAAGGCTCAACACCAGAGGCAATGCAATACTGCGTAATAGGTTGACTTGCACCAGAGGCCTGGGGCTGTTTGTGTACGGTGAGTCGAGCCTACACGACTTCCTTGCTGCTTTGTGGGATTGACTTGCCTTCTGTACTCTCTCTCTCTCTCTTCTCTCTCTCTCTCTCTCTCTCTCTCTCTCTCTCTTTTCTCTCTCACTCTCTATCTATCTACCTCTATCTTCCTCTAGTTTATCCATCCCCTTTTCCCTGCTGAGAAAGCTCTACTCAGAATGGAACATGGTGGTAGCAGTGGAGGTATTAGTGGTGGTAGCAGTGGAGGTATTAGTGGTGGTAGCAGTGGTGGTAGAAGTGGTGGTAGCAGTGGTGGTACCAGTGGTGGCACCAGTGGTGGCACCAGTGGTGGCAGTGGCACCTGAGAGTTGTGACACCATCAATGGTGCCAAAAAATGGGATTTCAGATTGCTGAGTGCAAGGGCCAAGTTGTGCCATTTGTCGTTTATTGGCACTTTGATAGAGGGAGTAATAGTGGTGGTGGTGGTCCTGATGTGGTGCTGGTGGTGGAGAGAGAGAGAGAGAAAGAGAGAGAGAGAGAGAGAGAGAGAGAGAGAGAGAGAGAGAGAGAGAGAGAGAGAGAGGAGAGAGAGAGAGAGAGAGAGAGAGAGAGAGAGAGAGAGAGAGAGAGAGAGAGAGAGAGAGAGAGAGAGAAAAATAGAGATATTATTCCACCTCTAAATAGACAGGATGGGACCAACTTTACTAGCAGTCAGGAGAAAGCTGACCTCTTTGCTAAACACAGACCAGCTAGCAGCACCTCTAACTAGCATCTATCAGCACTGCCTAGCACAGTGTACAGACCAGCTAGCAGCACCTCTAACTAGCACCTATCAGCACTGCCTAGCACAGTGTTGTACAGACCAGCTAGCAGCACCTCTAACTAGCATATATCAGCACTGCCTAGCACAGTGTACAGACCAGCTAGCAGCACCTCTAACTAGCATATATCAGCACTGCCTAGCACAGTGTAAATGGCCTCTGTGGAAAGAGGCAAATGAAGTCCCTGTTCACAAAAAGAAGAGCAGAGCAGAAATCAGTAACTACAGACCAGTGTCACTGCTGCCAATCACTGGCAAGACCAGTGTCACTGCTGCCAATCACTGGCAAGACCAGTGTCACTGCTGCCAATCACTGGCAAGACCAGTGTCACTGCTGCCAATCACTGGCAAGATCCTTGAGGCAATAATCTCACGACAGATGGCAGAGTTTGTCCACTACCACTCTCTTGTGATCATCAATATGGCTTCAGAAAAGGTTACTCTGTTACTGATCTGTCAAACCTCTCCATTGATTGGATGAATTCAAGGTCGTCTGTGTAGTGGCACTGGACATTGCTGGTGCTTTGGACCGAATATGGCACCAGGCACTCGTAGCAAAACTGCAAGCACTAGACGTCACTGGCTCTGTACCTTGCTCCTCAGTGATTATCTTCAAGGTAGAGCTCTAATAGTAGTTCTCAATGGGACAGAGTCAACAAGGCTCTCTATTGGTGCAAGTGTTCCACTGGGAAGTGTACTTGAGCCATTGTTAAGGAATATCTACTTCAGTGACCTTAAATTCATCACAGAATCCCATGCATATTGTAATGGAATGTCTTCTTCAGTGACCTTCACTTCATCCCAGAATCCCATGCATATTGTAATGGAATGTCTACTTTAGTGACCTTCAATTCATCACAGAATCCCATGCATATTGTTATGGAATGTCTTCTTCAGTGACCTTCAATTCATCACAGAATCCCATGCATATTGTAATGGAATGTCTACTTTAGTGACCTTCAATTCATCACAGAATCCCATGCATATTGTTACGGAATGTCTTCTTCAGTGACCTTCAATTCATCACAGAATCCCATGCATATTGTAATGGAATGTCTACTTTAGTGACCTTCAATTCATCACAGAATCCCATGCATATTGTTATGGAATGTCTTCTTCAGTGACCTTCAATTCATCACAGAATCCCATGCATATTGTAATGGAATGTCTACTTTAGTGACCTTCAATTCATCACAGAATCCCATGCATATTGTTATGGAATGTCTTCTTCAGTGACCTTCAATTCATCACAGAATCCCATGCATATTGTAATGGAATGTCTACTTTAGTGACCTTCAATTCATCACAGAATCCCATGCATATTGTTATGGAATGTCTTCTTCAGTGACCTTCAATTCATCACAGAATCCCATGCATATTGTAATGGAATGTCTACTTTAGTGACCTTCAATTCATCACAGAATCCCATGCATATTGTTATGGAATGTCTTCTTCAGTGACCTTCAATTCATCACAGAATCCCATGCATATTGTAATGGAATGTCTACTTTAGTGACCTTCAATTCATCACAGAATCCCATGCATATTGTTATGGAATGTCTTCTTCAGTGACCTTCAATTCATCACAGAATCCCATGCATATTGTTATGGAATGTCTTCTGCAGTAACCTTCATGCATATGCTTCCCGACTGTACTCTGACATTTACTTATCCAAGAGATGACATGCCAGCCGCTCTCAGTTGTATCAGTCACCAGCCACTCTCAGTTGTATCAGTCACCAGCCACTCTCAGTTGTATCAGTCACCAGCCGCTCTCAGTTGTATCAGTCACCAGCCGCTCTCAGTTGTATCAGTCACCAGCCGCTCTCAGTTGTATCAGTCACCAGCCGCTCTCAGTTGCATCAGTCACCAGCCGCTCTCAGTTGCATCAGTCACCAGCCGCTCTCAGTTGATCAGTCACCAGCCGCTCTCAGTTGATCAGTCACCAGCCGCTCTCAGTTGCATCAGTCACCAGCCGCTCTCAGTTGATCAGTCACCAGCGCTCTCAGTTGCATCAGTCACCAGCAGCTCTCAGTTGCATCAGTCACCAGCAGCTCTCAGTTGCATCAGTCACCAGCCGCTCTCAGTTGCATCAGTCACCAGCCGCTCTCAGTTGCATCAGTCACCAGCAGCTCTCAGTTGCATCAGTCACCAGCCGCTCTCAGTTGCATCAGTCACCAGCAGCTCTCAGTTGCATCAGTCACCAGCAGCTCTCAGTTGCATCAGTCACCAGCAGCTCTCAGTTGCATCAGTCACCTGTAGCAGCTCAGTTCATCGTCAAGCAGCTCAGTTGCATCAGTCCAGCAGTCAGGCATCAGTAGCAGTGGTCATACGTGACAGTGGACCACTGCAGCAGTGGCAAACGTGGCATGGTACATCTCTAGAGGGTAAATGTTAGCATGTGGTAACTAGCAGTGGTAATACTGTAGCAGTGGTAATACTGTAGCAGTGGTAATACTGTAGCAGTGGTAATACTGTAGCAGTGGTAATACTGTAGCAGTGGTAATACTGTAGCAGTGGTACAGCAGTGGTAATACTGTCAGTGGTAATACTGTAGCAGTGGTAATACTGTAGCAGTGGTAATACTGTAGCAGTGGTAATACTGTAGCAGTGGTAATACTGTAGCAGTGGTAATACTGTAGCAGTGGTAATACTGTAGCAGTGGTAATACTGTAGCAGTGGTAATACTGTAGCAGTGGTAATACTGTAGCAGTGGTAATACTGTAGCAGTGGTAATACTGTAGCAGTGGTACATGACTGTAGCAGTGGTAATACTGTAGCAGTGGTAATACTGTAGCAGTGGTACTACTGTAGCAGTGGTAATACTGTAGCAGTGGTAATACTGTAGCAGTGGTAATACTGTAGCAGTGGTACTACTGTAGTAGTGGTAATACTGCAGCAGTGGTAATACTGTAGCAGTGGTAATACTGTAGCAGTGGTAATACTGTAGCAGTGGTAATAGCATGGTATAGCAGTGGTACTACTGTAGTAGTGGTAATACTGCAGCAGTGGTAATACTGTAGCAGTGGTAATACTGTAGCAGTGATAATACTGTAGCAGTGGTACTACTGTAGCAGTGGTAATACTGTAGCAGTGGTAATACTGTAGCAGTGGTAATACTGTAGCAGTGGTAATACTGTAGCAGTGGTAATATTGTAGCAGTGGTAATACTGTAGCAGTGGTAATACTGTAGCAGTGGTAATACTGTAGCAGTGGTAATACTGTAGCAGTGGTATTACTGTAGCAGTGGTAATACTGTAGCAGTGGTAATACTGTAGCAGTGGTAATACTGTAGCAGTGGTAATACTGTAGCAGTGGTAATACTGTAGCAGTGGTACTACTGTAGCAGTGGTACTACTGTAGCAGTGGTAATACTGTAGCAGTGGTAATACTGTAGCAGTGGTACTACTGTAGCAGTGGTACTACTGTAGCAGTGGTAATACTGTAGCAGTGGTAATACTGTAGCAGTTGTAATACTGTAGCAGTGGTAATACTGTAGCAGTGGTAATACTGTAGCAGTGGTACTACTGTAGCAGTGGTAATACTGTAGCAGTGGTAATACTGTAGCAGTGGTACTACTGTAGCAGTGGTACTACTGTAGCAGTGGTAATACTGTAGCAGTGGTAATACTGTAGCAGTTGTAATACTGTAGCAGTGGTAATACTGTAGCAGTGGTAATACTGTAGCAGTGGTAAGAATGAAGGGGAGAGAGTTGGTACCTGGGGACGGTGTTGATATCCTTGGCGTGAAAATTGACTCCAAACTGACCATGAAGAACCACGTTGTAAATCTTACAAACAAGGCAGCCAGGAAGCTCACAGCACTTGGATGCATCTCGCATCTGGTCGACAGTAGAGGTTGCAAGACTGTACGAGGCACAAGTACGCTCACACCTTGAGTATGCTCCACTTTCTTGGATTTCCTGCCCCCCCCCATCCCGTCTCATTTATTGACAATACAGAGAACAGAGTGAGACGACTCATC
>WNWK01018963.1:5000-22500 GCA_009830355.1 Cherax destructor | reverse complement strand
AATCACTGTAACACAGTACACACAATCACTGTAACACAGTACACACAATCACTGTAACACAGTACACACAATCACTGTAACACAGTACACACAATCACTGTAACACAGTACACACAATCACTGTAACACAGTACACACAATCACTGTAACACAATACACACAATCACTGTAACACAGTACACACAATCACTGTAACACAATACACACAATCACTGTAACACAGTACACACAATCACTGTAACACAGTACACACAATCACTGTAACACAGTACACACAATCACTGTAAACAGTACACACAATCACTGTAACACAGTATGCACAAATCACTGTAACACAGTACACACAATCACTGTAACACAGTACACACAATCACTGTAACACAGTACACACAATCACTGTAACACAGTACACACAATCACTGTAACACAGTACACACAATCACTGTAACACAGTACACACAATCACTGTAACACAGTACACACAATCACTGTAACACAGTACACACAATCACTGTAACACAGTACACACAATCACTGTAACAAAGTACACACAATCACTGTAACACAATACACACAATCACTGTAACATAGTACACACAATCACTGTAACACAGTACACACAATCACTGTAACACAGTACACACAATCACTGTAACACAGTACACACAATCACTGTAACACAGTACACACAATCACTGTAACAAGTACACACAATCACTGTAACACAGTACACACAATCACTGTAACACAGTACACACAATCACTGTAACATAGACACACAATCACTGTACACGTACACACAATCACTGTAACACAGTACACACAATCACTGTAACACAGTACACACAATCACTGTAACACAGTACACACAATCACTGTAACACAGTACACACAATCACTGTAACACAGTACACACAATCACTGTAACACAGTATACACAATCACTGTAATGCAGTGCACACAATCACTGTAACACAGTACACACAATCACTGTAACACAATACACACAATCACTGTAACATAGTACACACAATCACTGTAACACAGTACACACAATCACTGTAACACAATACACACAATCCCTGTAACATAGTACACACAATCACTGTAACACAGTACACACAATCACTGTAACACAATACACACAATCACTGTAACATAGTACACACAATAACTGTAACACAGTACACACAATCACTGTAACACAGTACACACAATCACTGTAACACAGTACACACAATCACTGTAACATAGTACACACAATCACTGTAACATAGTACACACAATCACTGTAACACAGTACACACAATCACTGTAACACAGTATACACAATCACTGTAACACAATACACACAATCACTGTAACATAGTACACACAATCACTGTAACACAATACACACAATCACTGTAACATAGTACACACAATCACTGTAACACAGTATACACAATCACTGTAACATAGTACACACAATCACTGTAACACAGTACACACAATCACTGTAACACAGTACACACAATCACTGTAACATAGTACACACAATCACTGTAACATAGTACACACAATCACTGTAACACAGTACACACAATCACTGTAACACAGTACACACAATCACTGTAACACAGTACACACAATCACTGTAACACAGTACACACAATCACTGTAACACAATACACACAATCACTGTAACATAGTACACACAATCACTGTAACACAGTACACACAATCACTGTAACATAGTACACACAATCACTGTAACATAGTACACACAATCACTGTAACACAGTACACACAATCACTGTAACATAGTACACACAATCACTGTAACACAGTACACACAATTACTGTAACACAGTACACACAATCACTGTAACACAGTACACACAATCACTGTAACACAGTACACACAATCACTGTAACATAGTACACACAATCACTGTAACACAGTACACACAATCACTGTAACACATTATACACAATCACTGTAACACAGTACACACAATCACTGTAACACAGTACACACAATCACTGTAACACAGTATACACAATCACTGTAACACAGTACACACAATCACTGTAACACAGTACACACAATCACTGTAACACAGTACACACAATCACAGTAACACAGTACACACAATCACTGTAACACAGTATACACAATCACTGTAATGCAGTGCACACAATCACTGTAACACAATACACACAATCACTGTAACACAGTACACACAATCACTGTAACACAGTACACACAATCACTGTAACACAGTACACACAATCACTGTAACACAGTACACACAATCACTGTAACACAGTACACACAATCACTGTAACACAGTACACACAATCACTGTAACATAGTACACACAATCACTGTAACACAGTACACACAATCACTGTAACACATTATACACAATCACTGTAACACAGTACACACAATCACTGTAACACAATACACACAATCACTGTAACATAGTACACACAATCACTGTAACACAGTACACACAATCACTGTAACATAGTACACACAATCACTGTAACACAGTACACACAATCCTTGTAACACAGTACACACAATCACTGTAACATAGTACACACAATCACTGTAACACAGTACACACAATCACTGTAACACAGTACACACAATCACTGTAACACAGTACACACAATCACTGTAACACAGTACACACAATCACTGTAACACAGTACACACAATCACTGTAATGCAGTGCACACAATCACTGTAACACAGTATACACAATCACTGTAATGCAGTGCACACAATCACTGTAACACAGTATACACAATCACTGTAATGCAGTGCACACAATCACTGTAACACAGTGTACACAATCACTGTAATGCAGTGCACACAATCACTGTAACACAGTACACACAATCACTGTAACACAGTACACACAATCACTGTAACACAGTACACACAATCACTGTAACACAGTATACACAATCACTGTAATGCAGTGCACACAATCACTGTAATGCAGTGCACACAATCACTGTAATGCAGTGCACACAATCACTGTAACGCAGTGCACAACACATCTGGTGGGAAATTGGAGTGAGATTTGTGAATATTGGAGTCAGGAGGTAATGTACTGAAAGAAGTCAATGGCGGTATGTAAACTTTCCTGGTACTGACCCCATCACCTCACAGTGGTGATGGGAAGGAAGGTTACCCCTCACAGTGGTGATGGGAAGGAAGGTTACCCCTCACAGTGGTGATGGGAAGGAAGGTTACCCTTCACAGTGGTGATGGGAAGGGATGTTATCCCCTCACAGTGGTGATGGAAAGGGAGGTTATCCCCTCACAGTGGTGATGGAAAGGGAGGTTATCCCCTCACAGTGGTGATGGGAAGGAAGGTTATCCCTTCACTGTGGTGATGGGAAGGGAGGTTATCACCTCACAGTGGTGATGGGAAGGAAGGTTACCCCTCACAGTGGTGATGGGAAGGAAGGTTACCCCTCACAGTGGTGATGGGAAGGAAGGTTACCCCTCACAGTGGTGATGGAAAGGGAGGTTATCCCCTCACAGTGGTGATGGAAAGGGAGGTTATCCCCTCACAGTGGTGATGGGAAGGGAGGTTATCCCCTCACAGTGGTGATGGGAAGGGAGGTTATCACCTCACAGTGGTGATGGGAAGGAAGGTTACCCCTCACAGTGGTGATGGGAAGGAAGGTTACTCCTCACAGTGGTGATGGGAAGGAAGGTTACCCCTCACAGTGGTGATGGGAAGGAAGGTTACCCCTCACAGTGGTGATGGGAAGGGATGTTATCCCCTCACAGTGGTGATGGGAAGGGAGGTTATCCCCTCAAAGTGGTGATGGGAAGGGAGGTTATCCCCTCATAGTGGTGATGGGAAGGGAGGTTATCCCTTCACTGTGGTGATGGGAAGGGTGGTTATCCCCTCACAGTGGTGATGGGAAGGAAGGTTATCCCAACAGTGATAGGAAGAAAGGTTATCCCTTCACTGTGGTGATGGGAAGGGTGGTTATCCCCTCACTGTGGTGATGGGAAGGAAGGTTATCCCAACAGTGATAGGAAGGAAGGTTATCCCTTCACAACGGTGTTGAGAGGGGATTTTATCTTCTCACAATGGTGATGGGAAGGATGGTTATATATAACTTCGTAACGGTGATGGGAAGGGAGGCTATAATTTCCCAACAGTGATGGGTAGGGAGGGTATAACCTCACAAAAGTGATGGGTAAGAAGGTTATCCCCACACAGCAGTGATCAGTAGGGGTATAACTCACAGCGGTGATGGGAATGGAGGATATCCCCTCACAGCTGTGATGGTAGGGAGGTTATCCCTCACAGCAGTGATGGGTAGGAGGTATAAACTGTCGAAAGTGGTGAAGGGGTGACGTTAGGGAAGCGTAAAATTATTGATGGTAATGGAAATGTAACATAGATTAGAAATGAACAGTTTTCCTGTGAGTGCTATTAAGGAGGAGCAGGTGGGAGGGGCAGGAGGGAGGGGCAGGAGGGAGGGGCAGGAGAGAGGGGCTGGAGGAAAGGGCAGGAAGGAGGAGTAGGAGGGTTTACGGCTGGCCTATTTGCAGGAATTATCGTTAGACTATTAAGTCAGTAGAGCCGTTGGGTGCAGGCTATTGTGCTGCCTAGTGAAGTTACTTGTCACTATTGGTGACACCTGGCAACCTTATGTCTCTCAGTGAGGCAGCCAAACGCACGATAAACACTAACAACGCCATAGAGTGCAACTGTCAGACGCATGATAGCCACTAAACGCCATAGAGTGTAACTGCCAGACGCAAGATAAACAGTAACAATGCCAGAGAGTGTACCTGCCAGACGCACGATAAACAGTAACAACGCCATAGAGTGTAACTGCCAGGCGCACGATATACACTAACAATGCCATAGAGCTCAACTTCCAGATGCACGATGGCACTAACAATGCCATGGAGTGCAGCTGATAGACCCACGATAAACACTAACAACGCCATAAATAGCAGCTGTCAGACGCACGATCAACACAAGCAACTTCATAGTGAAATTGTCAGACGCACAATAAACAGTGGCGTCAAAGTGTAGCTGCCAGATGTACGATAAACATTAATAATAATAATAATGTCATAGTGTAGCTGATATATGCGCGATATTGACAACGTCATAATGTGTAGTTGCCAGATGCACGATTAACTGTCAATACCGTTGAGTGTAGCTGCAAAACACATAATAAACGCTGTAAAAATCATTATAAGTGGCTCCTAGATGTACAATAAACAGTAGCAGTGTCAAGGAGTGTTGCTTCCAGAAGCATGTAAAAATGTTGTCAGTGTCATGAGCCGATGCTGCCAGACATACGATTTATACTGATAGTATTTTGGTGATGCTGGTAGACATATAAATATATATATATATATATATATATATATATATATATATATATATATATATATATATATATATATATATATATATATATATATATATATATATATATATATATATATATCTTTCTTTCAACACGTCGGCCGTTTCCCATCGAGGCAGGGTGGCCCACCGAGGCAGGGTGGCCCACCGAGGCAGGGTGGCCCACCGAGGCAGGGTGGCCCAAAAGGAAAACGAAAGTTTCTCCTTTTACATTTAGTAATATATACAGGAGAAGGGTTACTAGCCCCTTGCTCCCGGCATTTTAGTCGACTCTTACGACACGCATGGCTTACGGAGGAAGAATTTAATTATATATATATATATATATATATATATATATATATATATATATATATATATATATATATATATATATATATATATTGTTGCTGCTAGACTCACAATGAAAACTGGCAGTTAATTATAGTTTTCCTGCCTGACGTACGATAAAAATTGGCAGTAAATTGTAGTGTTGCTACCAGACGTACGATATTAACTTGTAGTGCCACAAAGTTGATGTCAACTTGTAATTAAAATAACCTCAGTTTTTTTTTACCAAAACTTTAGTATTCAAACAGTAGAGTGAATGTACTAGAACAATATATATAAATATAGAAGGATAACAAGGAAGGAAGTAGAAGGATAACAAGGCACAAAACAGAAGGATAACAAGAAACAAAACAGAATGATAACAATAAACAAAATAAAAGGATAACAAAGCACAAAACAAAAGGTTAAGAAGGCACAAAGTAGAAGAATAACAAGGAACAAAATGTACCCCAGAGATTAAAGTCTGAAGAATGATCTTGATGGCAGAGAGACGACGATAACTACTACTGCTACTACTGTAACTACTACTACTGTAACTACTACTGTAAACACTAATATTATTACTATAACTGCTATTACTACTACTATAACTCCTATTACAACTACTATTGTAACTAATATTACTACTACGACTAATACTACTGTGACTACTACTATTACTACTATAACTAGTACTATTACTACTACTATTACTGTAACTACTACTATAACTAGTACTATTACTACTACTACTACTGTTACTACTATATCTACTACTACTACTACTATAACTACTACTACTACTACTAATACTACTACTACTACTACTATAACTACTACTACTATAACTACTGCTACTATTACTACTACTACTATAACTACTGCTACTATTACTACTACTACTATAACTACTACTATAACTATTAATACTACTATAACTACTACTATAACTACTATTACTACTACTATAACTACTACTACTACTACTACTACTACTACTACTACTACTATAACTACTACTACTACTACTATAACTACTACTACTACTACTATAACTACTACTACTACTACTATAACTACTACTACTACTACTACTATACCTACTACTACTACTACTATAACTACTACTACTACTACTATAACTACTACTACTACTACTATAACTACTACTACTACTACTACTATAACTACTACTACTACTATAACTACTACTACTACTACTAAAACTACTACTACTACTACTACTACTACTACTATAACTACTACTACTGCTGCTACCTCGATTCTGACGATTGGAAAGGCAAGAATTAAAGTCAGCTCACTCGTGAGCAGTGAGAGAGAAAGTTTACTAAACACATATATTGACATAAAATTAACAGATATAAGGTGACAGACACCACACTAGGTGACAGACACCACACTAGGTGACAGACACCACACTAGGTGACAGACACCAAACTAGGTGACAGACACCACACTAGGTGACAGACACCACACTAGGTGACAGACACCACACTAGGTGACAGACACCACACTAGGTGACAGACACCACACTAGGTGACAGACACCACACTAGGTGACAGACACCACACTAGGTGACAGACACCACACTAGGTGACAGACACCACACTAGGTGACAGACACCACACTACGTGACAGACACCACACTAGGTGACAGACACCACACTACGTGACAGACACCACACTAGGTGGCAGACACCTCACTAGGTGACAGACACCACACTAAGTGACAGACACCACACTAGGTGACAGACACCACACTAGGTGACAGACACCACACTAGGTGACAGACACCACACTAAGTGACAGACACCACACTAGGTGACAGACACCACAATAGGTGACAGACACCACACTAGGTGACAGACACCACAATAGGTGACAGACACAACACTAAGTGACAGACACCACACTAGGTGACAGACACCACACTAGGTGACAGACACCACACTAGGTGACAGACACCACACTAGGTGACAGACACCACACTAGGTGACAGACACCACAATAGGTGACAGCCACCACATTAGGTGACAGACACCACCCTAGGTGACAGACAAAACAAAGTGACAGACACCACACTAGGTGACAGACACCACAATTGGTGACAGGCACCACACTAGGTGACAGACACCACACTAGATGACAGACACCACACTAGGTGACAGACACCACACTAGGTGACAGACACCACACTAGGTGACAGACACCACACTAGGTGACAGACACCACACTAGGTGACAGACACCACACTAGGTGACAGACACCACACTAGGTGACAGACACCACACTAGGTGACAGACACCACACTAGGTGACAGACACCACACTACGTGACAGACACCACACTACGTGACAGACACCACACTAGGTGACAGACACCACACTACGTGACAGACACCACACTACGTGACAGACACCCCACTAGGTGACAGACACCACACTAGGTGGCAGACACCTCACTAGGTGACAGACACCACACTAAGTGACAGACACCACACTAGGTGACAGACACCACACTAGGTGACAGACACCACACTAGGTGACAGACACCACACTAAGTGACTGACACCACACTAGGTGACAGACACCACACTAGGTGACAGACACCACACTAGGTGACAGACACCACAATAGGTGACAGACACAACACTAAGTGAAAGACACCACAATAGGTGACAGCCACCACATTAGGTGACAGACACCACCCTAGGTGACAGAAAAAACAAAGTGACAGACACTACACTAGGTGACAGACACCACAATTGGTGACAGGCACCACACTAGGTGACATACACCACAATGGTGACAGACACCACACTAAGTGACAGACACCACACTAGGTGAGAGACACCACACTAGGTGACAGACACCACCCTAGGTGACAGACACCACACTAGGTGACAGGCACCACACTAGGTGACAGACACCACACTAGGTGACAGACACCACACTAGGTGACAGACACCACACTAGGTGACAGACACCACACTAGGTGACAGGCACCACACTAGGTGACAGACACCACACTAGGTGACAGACACCACACTAGGTGACAGGCACCACACTACGTGACAGACACCACACTAGGTGACAGACACCACACTACGTGACAGACACCACACTACGTGACAGACACCACACTAGGTGACAGACACCACACTAGGTGACAGACACCACACTAGGTGACAGACACCACCCTAGGTGACAGACACCACACTAGGTGACAGGCACCACACTAGGTGACGGGCACCACACTAGGTGACAGACACCACACTAGGTGACAGACACCACACTAGGTGACAGACACCACACTAGGTGACAGACACCACACTAGGTAACAGGCACCACACTAGGTGACAGACACCACACTAGGTGACAGACACCACACTACGTGACAGACACCACACTACGTGACAGGCACCACACTAGGTGACAGACACCACACTAGGTGACAGACACCACACTAGGTGACAGGCACCACACTAGGTGACAGACACCACACTAGGTGACAGGCACCACACTAGGTGACAGACACCACACTAGGTGACAGGCACCACACTAGGTGAATGACACATAAATCATTATCAAATCCCCCTGAGAATAATTGGATTAAATTTTGCGTAAATCCCCCAAAATGTCGACAGAGTAATCCACAAATCTTAATTTTCCCTTTGATGAATTATGTTACAACAACATCATCTGTCAGTGTTATGATGAAGAGGAAGAGGAGGAGGAAGAGGAAGAGGAAGAGGAGGAGGAAGAGGAAGAGGAGGAGGAGAAGGAAGAGGAAGAGGAGGAGGAGGAGGAAGAGGAAGAGGAGGAGAAGACCAAGAAGAAAAAAAGGATTAGTAGAAGAGAATGAGGAGGAAAGAAAGAGAAAGTGGGGGGGAAGGTGGGGGAAAAAAGGAAGAAAAGAGAGGAATTAGAGAGCAAAATAAATGATAGTGCCAAGATAGTGCCAAGATAGATAGTGACACAGACAACAAGAATAAAACCAAAGAAGAAAGAGAAAGTAAAAAATAAATTTAGAAAGAGAGACACCACACAATCAACAACCCCAGCCACACCACACAATCAACAACCACAGCCACACCACACAATCAACAACCCCAGCCACACCACACAATCAACAACCCCAGCCACACCACACAATCAACAACCCCAGCCACACCACACAATCAACAACCCCAGCCACACCACACAATCAACAACCACAGCCACACCACACAATCAACAACCCCAGCCACACCACACAATCAACAACCACAGCCACACCACACAATCAACAACCCCAGCCACACCTCACAATCAACAACCCCAGCCACACCACACAATCAACAACCCCAGCCACACCACACAATCAACAACCCCAGCCACACCACACTATCAACAACCCCAGCCACACCACACAATCAACAACCCCAGCCACACCACAATCAACAACCCCAGCCACACCACACAATCAACAACCCCAGCCACACCACACAATCAACAACCACAGCCACACCACACAATCAACAACCCCAGCCACACCACACAATCAACAACCCCAGCCACACCACACAATCAACAACCCCAGCCACACCACACAATCAACAACCACAGCCACACCACACAATCAACAACCACAGCCACACCACACAATCAACAACCCCAGCCACACCACACAATCAACAACCCCAGCCAGACCACACAATCAACAACCCCAGCCACACCACACAATCAACAACCCCAGCCACAACACACAATCAACAACCCCAGCCACACCACACAATCAACAACCCCAGCCACACCACACAATCAACAACCCCAGCCACACCACACAATCAACAACCCCAGCCACACCACACAATCAACAACCCCAGCCACACCACACAATCAACAACCCCAGCCACACAACACAATCAACAACCACAGCCACACCACACAATCAACAACCCCAGCCACACCACACAATCAACAACCACAGCCACACCACACAATCAACAACCCCAGCCACACCACACAATCAACAACCCCAGCCACACCAGAATAGGCTCCTCCACACAAAATCCTGCCACCAACAGACCTAAGACTACCTCTTCTTTCTTCTTATCACCAGCACTTCTTCCATTAAGAAGGTCGCGCTCCACAAAGACGACAATTTTCCACCTCTATGAGGGGAAAAAAATCCCTTGCACCATAATTAATTTTTTTCCTGTTTAGCAAATGAGAGAATTTGGTTGTCAGGGAAATAATGTTCCCAAGGGATTAAATTCCTGGGAATTTTGTGATATATGTAAATAAACTGTCGAAATTTATGGAAATATATTATTAAAAAAATTGGAAGATACAGGTACAGATTTTTTTATGGAATTTAAGCTCTCAAGAGAAATTAAGAGTTCCTACTATAATCTAAGAGTTCCTACCATAATCTAAGAGTTCCTACAATAATCTAAGAGTTCCTACCATAATCTAAGAGTTCCTACAATAATCTAAGAGTTCCTACAATAATCTAAGAGTTCCTACCATAATCTAAGAGTTCCAACAATAATCTAAGAGTTTCTACAATAATCTAAGAGTTTCTACCATAATTTAAGAGTTTATACTACAATCTAAGAGTTCCTACCATAATCTAAAAGTTCCTATTAAAGTCTAAGAGTTCCTACAATAATCTAAGAGTTTCTACCATAATTTAAGAGTTTATACTACAATCTAAGAGTTCCTACCATAATCTAAAAGTTCCTATTATAATCTAAAAGTTCCTATTAAAGTCTAAGAGTTCCTACAATAATCTAAGAGTTTCTACCATAATTTAAGAGTTTATACTACAATCTAAGAGTTCCTACCATAATCTAAAAGTTCCTATTAAAGTCTAAGAGTTCCTACAATAATCTAAGAGTTGCTACCATAATCTAAGAGTTGCTACCATAATCTAAGAGTTGCTACCATAATCTAAGAGTTCCTACCATAATCTAAGAGTTCCTACCATAATCTAAGAGTTCCTACCATAATCTAAGAGTTCCTACAATAATCTAAGAGTTCCTACAATAATCTAAGAGTTGCTACCATAATCTAAGAGTTTCTACCATAATTTAAGAGTTGCTACCATAATCTAAGAGTTCCTACAATAATCTAAGAGTTCCTACAATAATCTAAGAGTTGCTACCCTAATCTAAGAGTTCCTACCATAATCTAAGAGTTCCTACCATAATCTAAGAGTTCCTACCATAATCTAAGAGTTCCTACCATAATCTAAGAGTTCCTACAATAATCTAAGAGTTCCTACAATATTCTAAGAGTTGCTACCATAATCTAAGAGTTCCTACCATAATCTAAGAGTTCCTACCATAATCTAAGAGTTCCTAAAATAATCTAAGAGTTTCTACCATAATTTAAGAGTTTATACTACAATCTAAGAGTTCCTACCATAATCTAAAAGTTCCTACCATAATCTAAAAGTTCCTACCATAATCTAAGAGTTCCTACCATAATTTAAGAGTTCCTACAATAATCCAAGCACTTAAACACAGCTCCTAGCACCAACACACAGCACCTAGCACAACACAGAGCTCTTAGCACCAAGACCTAGCTCCTAGCAAACACGACCTAGCTTCTAGCACAAACACACAGCTCCTAGCACCAACACACAGTTCCTATCACCAACACACAGCTGCTATCACCAACACACAGCTCCTAGCACCAACACACAGTACCTAGCACAACACAGAGCTCTTAGCACCAAGACCTAGCTCCTAGCATTACGACATAGCTCCTAGCACAAACACACAGCTCCTAGCACCAACAAACAGCTCCTATCACCAACACCCAGCATCTAGCACCAACACCCAGCACCCAGAACCAACACTCAGCACCTAGCACCAACACCCAGCACCTAGAACCAACACCCAGCACCTAGCACCAACACGCAGCACCTAGCACTAACACCCAGCACCTAGCACTAACACCCAGCACCTAGCACTAACCCCCAGCACCTAGCACCAATACCCAGCACCTAGCACCAACACCCAGCACCTAGCACCAATACCCAGCATCTAGCACCAACACGCTGCACCTAGCACCACCACGCTGCACCTAGCACCACCACCCAGCACCTTGCACTAACACCCAGCACCTAGCACCAACACCCAGCACCTAGCACAACACCCAGCACTAACACCCAGCACCAACACCCAGCACCAATACCCAGCATCTAGCACCAACACGCAGCACCTAGCACCAACACCCAGCACCTAGCACTAACACCCAGCACCAACACCCAGCATCTAGCACCAACACGCAGCACCTAGCACCAACACCCAGCACCTAGCACCTAGCACCAACACCCAGCACCTAGCACCAACACCCAGCACCTAGCACCAACACCCAGCACCAAGCACCAACACGCAGCACCTAGCACCTAGCACCAATACCAAAACACAGCACCTAGCACCAACTACCAGCATCTAGCACTAACACTTAGCACCTAGCACCTAGCACCAACACCAAGCACCAACACCCAGCACTTATATCCAACACCCAGCGCCTAGCACCAACACACAGCACCTTGCACCAACACCCAGCACCTAGCACCAACACGCATCACCTAGAACCAACACCCAGCACTTAGCATCAACACCCAGCACTTAGCACCAACACCAAGCACCTAGCACCTAGCACCAATACCAAAACACAGCACCTAGCTCCAACACCCAGCACCTAGCACCAACACCAGCACCTAGCACCACCACCAAGCACCTAGCACCAACACGCATCACCTAGCACCAACACCCAGCACCTAGCATCAACACCCAGCACCTAGCACTAACACCCAGCACCTAGCACCTAGCACCAATACCAAAACACAGCACCTACCTCCAACACCCAGCACTTAGCACTAACACCAACCCCTAGCACTAACACACAGCACCTAGCACCAACACCCAGCACCTAACACCACCACGCAGCACCTAGAACCAACACCCAGCACCAACATCCAGTACCTAGCACCAACACACAGCACCTAGCACCAACACCAGCATCAACACGCAGCACCTAGCACCAACACCCAGAACCTAGCACCAACACGCAGCACCTAGCACTAACACCCAGCACCTAGCACCAACACCCAGCACATAGCACCAACACCCAGCACCTAGCAACTAGCACCAATACCAAAACACAGCACCTAGCACCAACACCCAGCACATAGCACCAACACCCAGCACCTAGCACCACCACCCAGCACCAAGCACCAACACCCAGCACTTAGCACCAACACCCAGCACCTAGCACTAACACACAGCACCTAGCACCAACACCCAGCACCTAACACCACCACGCAGCACCTAGCACCAACACCCAGCACCAACATCCAGTACCTAGCACCAACACACAGCACCTAGCACCAACACCAGCATCAACACGCAGCACCTAGCACCAACACACAGCACCTAGCACCAACACGCAGCACCTAGCACTAACACCCAGTACCTAGCACCAACACCCAGCACCTAGCATCAACACCCAGCACCTAGCACCAACACCCAGAACCTAGCATAAACACCCAGCACCTAGCACCAACACCCTGAACCTAGCACCAACACCCAGCACCTAGCACCACCACCCAGCACCTAGCACCACCACCCAGCACCTAGCACCACCACCCAGCACCTAGCACCACCACTCATAACTCCCCATTATTTTGGTTCACAGAAAAACACCAAATTTTGCAAATTTTCAAAATAAAAAAACACATGATAGGAAGTGAAAGCTGACTCTGGTGGCAGGAAAAACACTGACTCTGGTGGCAGGAAAAACACTGACTCTAGTGGCAGGAAAAACACTGACTCTGGTGGCAGGAAAAACACTGACTCTGGTGGCAGGAAAAACACTGACTCTGGTGGCAGGAAAAACACTGACTCTAGTGGCAGGAAAAACACTGACTCTAGTGGCAGGAAAAACACTGACTCTGGTGGCAGGAAAAGCACTGACTTTGGTGGCAGGAAAAACACTGACTCTGGTGGCAGGAAAAACACTGACTCTGGTGGCAGGAAAAACACTGACTCTGGTGGCAGGAAAAACACTGACGCTGGTGGCAGGAAAAACACTGACTCTGGTGGCAGGAAAAACACTGACTCTGGTGGCAGGAAAAACACTGACTCTAGTGGCAGGAAAAACACTGAATCTGGTGGCAGGAAAAACACTGACTTTGGTGGCAGGAAAAACACTGACTCTGGTGGCAGGAAAAACACTGACTCTGGTATCAGGAAAAACACTGACTCTGGTGGCATGGAAAACACTGACTCTGGTGGCATGGAAAACACTGACTCTGGTCGCATGGAAAACACTGACTGGTGGCAGGGAAAAGACTGCAGAATGGTGGGGATATTTTTTCTCTCCCTGCCAAGAATTCTCTGGGGACCCCAAAAAATGGGGAAGGAGGACTTGTGTGTGCGTGTATGTGTGTGTGTGTGTGTGTGTACTCACCTAATTGTGGTTGCAGGGGTCGAGACTCAGCTCCTGGCCCCGCCTCTTCACTGATTGCTACTAGGTCCTCTCTCTCCCTGCTCCATGAGCTTTATCAAACCTAGTCTTAAAACTATGTATGGTTCCTGCCTCCACTACGTCACTTTCTAGGCTATTCCACTTCCTGACAACTCTATGACTGAAGAAATACTTCCTAACATCCCTTTGACTCATAGGAGTCTTCAACTTCCAATTGTGACCCCTTGTTTCTGTGTCCCCTCTCTGGAACATCTTCTCTCTGTCCACCTTATCTATTCCTCGCAGTATTTTATATGTGTGTGTGTGTGTGTGTGTGTGTGTGTGTGTGTGTGTGAAACTAGGAATGAGTCATAGCTTAATATATATATATATATATATTATATATATATATATATATATATATATATATATATATATATATATATATATATATATATAAAGACCATAACAAGTATTGAGAACTTTCAAAACAAGGGAAGTAATACCGATGGTGACACTCTTCAAATCGCTAGTGCTCCCTCACTTAGAATATTGCTCTGTGCTGACGGCCCCGTTCAAAGCAATCAGCACCAGGAACAAATACAGAGATCGTTTACGGCTCAAATTGAGCCATTGAAACACCTAAATTATTGGGAACGCCTTCAAGTGTTGAACATGTACTCATTGGAGCGGTGGAGAGAGAGATACATGATAATATATACTTGGAAAGTACTTGAGGGCCTGGTCCCAAATCTGCACACTGCCATAACAACATACTGGAGTGAGAGATATGGGAGAAAGTGTAAAATAAACCCAGTGAGGAGCAGGGGTGCGGTGGGGACAATACGGGAGCACTGTATTAACATCCGGGGTCCCAGACTATTCAACATCTTACCAGAAGATATCAGAAACACGGCTGGAACCAGTGTAGAAGCCTTCAAGAGGAAACTGGACAAGTATCTTCACCGGGTGCCAGATCAACCAGGCTGTGATGGATATGTGGGGCAGCGGGCCTCCAGCAGCAACAGCCTGGTTGACCAGGCAAGCACCAGACGAGCCTGGCCCATGGCCGGGCTCAGAGAGTAGATAAATTCTCGAAACTCTTCAAAGGTATATCAAAGGTAAGGTAAGCAATGACTCATACTTAGTCTCACACATGCACACACACACACACACACACACACACACACAAGCACACACACACACACACACACACAAGCACACACACGCACACACACACACACACACACACACACACACACAGCACACACACCACACACACACACACACACACACACACACACACACACACACACACACACACACACACACACACACACACACACACACACACACACACACACACACACACACACACACACACACACACACACACACACACACACACACACACACACACACACACACACACACACACACACACACACACACACACACACACACACACACACACACACACACACACACACACACACACACACACACACACACACACACACACACACACACACACACACACACACACACACACACACACACACACACACACACACACACACACACATACACACGCACACAAGTATTTAAATTTGGTCCTTTAAAGTGGCTGTTGTGTATATGAGATAACACAGAATTTATAATGCCAGGGAATTTGTAATGTTGATGTCATCGTAATATATGTAAATTAACAAGAAAAACATGCAAAGCGAACTGAAACAAAAATATTTTTTGTATTGCAAATGAGGAATTTTGTAGCGAACTGAAGACATATTTCACCAGCACTAAGCTAAGCTTTTGATGTCAGCTCTAAGTAAGCTTGAGAGCTTTGTCAAAGCTGAAACTTAAATTATTCTCTCTCACACACGCAGATATATATATATATATATATATATATATATATATATATATATATATATATATATATATATATATATATATATATATATATTATATTATTTTTTTTATTAACACATCGGCCGATTCCACCAAGGCAGGGTGGCCACCAAGGCAGGGTGGCCACCAAGGCAGGGTGGCCACCAAGGCAGGGTGGCCCGAAAAGAAAAACTTTCATCATCATTCACTCCATCACTGTCTTGCCAGAAGGGTGCTTTACACTACAGTTATAAAACTGCAACATTAACACCCCTCCTTCAGAGTGCCGGCACTGTACTTCCCATCTCCAGGACTCAAGTCCGGCCTGCCGGTTTCCTGAATCCTTCATAAATGTTACTTTGCTCACACTCCAACAGCACGTCAAGTATTAAAACC
>WNWK01018962.1:0-38819 GCA_009830355.1 Cherax destructor | reverse complement strand
TCACCTTGACCTTCTTTACACTCAGTGCCTCAGTCGACCCAGCATCCTGCAGGGTTATGTTAGTGCGCATGATTATGGGCTTATTCAGCGACTGCATCAACGATGATCAGGGGGAATATTTTCAACTTTGTGTCAAGAATCAGGTCACTATGTCCCCTTTCTGCCTATTTATGTTGTCTTCTGCCTCATATTCGATTGACGAAACGTGTTGTGTAGGCGATGCAAGTGTTGCAGATGTGTCTTAACCATCTACTGTGTGATAAATGTTTTTCAAAACTGACGAGTTGAAGACTGAGACACTTATGCAACATATGGGAATGTTTATTAAGGAAACGTGTGGCGAACGTTTCCTTTATAAAGAGTCCCATATGTTGCATAAGTGTCTCAATAATCATCTACTGTGATACATGGTTTAAAACCGACAAGTTGAAGACACTTATGCAATATATGGAGGGTGTGCATTAATGGGGTTAAACAGAGGGTGTGCATTAATGGGTTAAATCTGAGTGAGGATCTGTAACAAGTGGCGTTCCACAGGGATCGGTTTTGGGCCCGTTGTTGTTTATAATATATATAATGACCTTGACGAGGGAATTACTAGGATATGAGCAAATTCGCTGATGACACGAAGATAGGTGGATAATCGATTCAGACGTAGATGTCACGGAACTTCAGGAGGATTTAGACAAACTCAATTCTGGTCAGAAAAATAGCAGATGCAGTTCAATGTAGATAAATGCAAAAGTTCTAAAGCTCGGAATGTTCATAACCTAGCACCTACCAGCTTAATAATGTTGAACTCAGCCGTACAGAATGCGAAAAGGATCTGGGGGTTATGGTAAGCAGCAACCTCAAACCAAGTCAGCAATGCCTAAGCGTAAGAAATAAAGCAAATAGATTACTGGGATTTATATCAAGAAGTGTAAGCAACAGAAGTCCAGCGTTATATTACAGCTTTATACATCATTAGTAAGGCCTCACCTAGATTTAAGGTTGCTGCTTACCATCACCCCCAAGTTTTTCTCGCAATCTGTATGGCTAGTTCTACGTTATTTAACTTATAAGTGCTGGGTTATGGACACTCCAGCTTTAGAACTTTGCATTATCTACATTGAACTGCATCTGCCATTTTCTGACCAGGAATTGGTTTGTCTAAATCCTCCTGTAGTTACTGACATCTACGTCTGAATCGATATCTCCCTATCTTCGTGTCATCAGCAATTTGCTCATATACTAGTAATTCCCTCATCAAGGTCATTGATATATATTATAAATAACAATGGGCCTAAGACTGATCCTGTGGAACACCACTTGTTACAAGTCCCCATTCGATTTAACCCTTTTATCACACTCTCTGCTCTATTGTGAGCCATGACTCGATCCATGACAGCACTTTTCCCCAATGCCGAGCTGCCACTTTCTTTAACAGTCTCTGGTGCGGTACTCTATCAAAAGCCTTACTAAGTCTAAATAAACAATATCGAATTCCTTTATCGTGATCAACAGCCTCAAAAGCTTTACTGAAGAAGGTTAATAAATTAGATAGGCAGAACGGCCCTCGTGAATCCATGCTGGGTATCATTAATCAAATTATGGTTATCTAGATGGCTTCTAATAATATCAGCTATAATTGACTCTAGTAATTTGCCTACAAATTTAGGTCAGGCTTATTGGGCGGTAGTTTGACGGTAGTGACTTGTCCCCTGCTTTAAAAATAGGAATTACATTAGCCATCTTCCACATATCAGACACTACACCTGTTTGAAGAATAAATTAAAAATGTTAGATATTGGTTCACAGAGTTCCATTTTGCATTCCTTAAGAACCCTTGCAAAAAGCTCATCAGGACCGCATTTATTTTGTTTCAGTCGGTCCCGCTGTTTCATAATCATTTCGCTAGTGACTGTGATATTACATAATTTATCTTCTTCTGGGCCTCTGTAAAAATTAGTACTGGGATATTATTAATGTCTTCCTGTGTGAAAACCGAGAAAAATAATTTTTAAAAATAGAGCACATATCATTCTCCTTGTCAGTAAGATGCCCAAAGTTATTTTTAAGGGACCTATCTTATCCCTAACTTTTGTTCTATAAACCTGGAAAAACTTTTGGGTTAGTTTTGAATCCTAGCAACTTTAATTTCATAGTCCCTTTTAGATTTTCTTATTCCTTTTTAACGTCCCTCTTAATGTCAGTATACTGATTTATAAGATGACCCTCACCCTTTTTATGCGCCTATAAATTCCTTTCTTCTGCCTAAAAGATATTTGAGCCTATTATTCATCCATTTTGGTCATTTCTACTTGATCTAATTTCTTTATACGGGATAAATGTTCTTTGGGCAGCCTGTATAGTGTCAAGAAAACTGTCATATTGATACCTCTCTTCTTCACCCCAGTCCACAGTTGATAAGTGTTCTCTAAGTCCATTATAATCTGCTAAGCGAAAATCTGGGACCATTACTGAATTATCCCTACTATCATACATCCATTCAATGCTAAAGGTAATTGACTTGTGGTCGCTTGAGCCGAGTTCCTCTGTAATTTCTAAATTATTAACAAGGGTTTCCTTGCTTGCCAGAACCAAGTCAAGTAGGTTATTTCCCTTGTAGGTTCTGTTACAAACTGCTTCAAAAGCAATCCTGAACTACTTCTAAAAGTCGTTAGATTCTAAATTCCCTGTCATGAAATTCCAATCAATCTGACTAAAGTTAAAGTCCCCTAGAATTACTACGTTATCGTGTCTTGTGGCCTTAACAATTTCCTCCCAAAGTAGTCTCCCTTGTTCCCTATCTAAGTTTGGAGGACGGTAAATCACACCTAAAATCAATTTTTCAACAACGGGCCCAAAACCGATCCCTGAGGAACGCCACTTGTTACAGATCCCCACTCCGATTTAACCCCATTTATGCACACCCTCTGCTTCCTATTGGTGAGCCATGACTCGATCCATGACAACACTTTTCCCCCAATGCCATGAGCAGCCACTTTCTTTAACAGTCTCTGATGTGGTACTCTATCAAAAGCCTTACTAAAATCCAAATAAACAATATCGAATTCTTTATCATTATCAACTCTGTGAACTCTGTGAACCAATATCTAACATTTTTAATTTATCTCTTCAAACAGGTGTAGTGTCTGATATGTGGAAGATGGCTAATGTAATTCCTATTTTTAAAGCAGGGGACAAGTCACTACCGTCAAATTACCGCCCAATAAGCCTGACCTCAATTGTAGGCAAATTACTAGAGTCAATTATAGCTGATATTATTAGAAGCCATCTAGATAACCATAATTTGATTAATGATACCCAGCATGGATTCACGAGGGGCCGTTCCTGCCTATCTAATTTATTAACCTTCTTCAGTAAAGCTTTTGAGGCTGTTGATCACGATAAAGAATTCGATATTGTTTATTTAGACTTTAGTAAGGCTTTTGATAGAGTACGCACCAGAGACTGTTAAAGAAAGTGGCAGCTCATGGCATTGGGGGAAAAGTGCTGTCATGGATCGAGTCATGGCTCACCAATAGGAAGCAGAGAGTGTGCATAAATGGGTTAAATCCGAATGGGGACTTGTAACAAGTGGTGTTCCACAGGATCAGTCTTAGGCCCATTGTTATTTATAATATATATCAATGACCTTGATGAGGGAATTACTAGTGATATGAGCAAATTCGCCGACGACACGAAGATAGGTAGGATAATTGATTCAAACATAGATGTCATAGAACTTCAGGAAGATTTAGACAAACTTAATTCGTGGTCAGAAAAGTGGCAGATGCAGTTCAATGTAGATAAATGCAAGGTTCTGAAGCTCGGAGTGTCCATAACCCAAGCACTTATAAGTTAAATAACGTAGAACTTAGCCATACAGATTGCGAGAAGGACTTGGGGGTGATGGTAAGCAGCAACCTTAAACCAAGACAGCAATGCCTAAGCGTACGTAATAAGGCAAATAGATTACTGGGATTTATATCAAGAAGTGTTAGCAACAGAAGTCCAGAGGTTATATTACAGCTTTATACATCATTAGTAAGGCCTCACCTAGATTACGCAGCTCAGTTCTGGTCTCCATATTACAGAATGGACATAAATTCGTTAGAAAACATTCAGCGTAGAATGACTAAATTAATACATAGCATTAGAAATCTTCCTTACGAAGAAAGATTGAAGACCCTAAAATTACATTCACTTGTAAGACGTAGAATGAGGGAGACATGATCGAGGTATACAAGTGGAAAATGGGTATTAACAAAGGGGATATAAATAAGGTCTTGAGGATATCTCTCCAAGGAGAACCGCAATAATGGATTCAAGTTAGATAAGTTTAGATTTAGAAAGGATATAGGAAAGTATTGGTTTGGAAATAGGGTAGTTGATGAGTGGAACAGTCTGCCTAGTAGGGTTATTGAAGCTAGGACCTTGGGTAGTTTCAAATTTAGGTTGGATAAATTCATGAGTGAGAGGGGTTGGATTTGAGTGGGACTCCGCATGAGTGGGTAGAATTGTCAAAGCTTATTTCTTGGGTAGCTTTGAAAATTGGGTTGAGCAAATATTCTGTTAGTGGGATGGATTGTGAAGGACCTGCCTAGTATGGGCCAACAGGCCTGCTGCAGTGTTCCTCCTTTCTTATGTTCTTAACTGCCTCAAAAGCCTTACTGAAAAAAGTTAATAAATTAGTTAGGCAGGAACGGCCCCTGGTGAATCCATGCTGAGTATCATTAATCAAATTATGCCTATCGAGATGGCTTCTTATGTTATCAGCTATAATCGACTCTAGTAATTTGCCTACAATTGATGTTAGACTTATTGGGCGGTAATTTGATGGTAACGACTTGTCCCCTGCTTTAAATAATATGTTCACTTTCCACAAAAGTGATGGACTGAACACATCGATTCCAGGCTGAGGGACTGATTATCTCAAACTCTTCCTCTCCTAACACCATTCTACTTTGTATGCGACTGATGAAGCCCCTGTGTGGCGAAACGTTTCTTCAATAAAGAAGGCCTGTTGGCCATACTGGCAGTCCTTCAAAATCCAAACCACTAACAGAATATTTGCCAAACCAGCTTTAGTTCTAACATAAGAATGGAGGAACACTGCAGAAGACCTACTGGCCCATACAAGGCAAGTCCTTATCAAAACCACCACTACCTAAGAATTTACTCCCGTAAATTCTCCCGTAAAGAGATTAGACAAATATATATGAGTAGGAGGGGCTGTGTTTGATTGGTGTCATTGGATACGGAGTAAATTCTTGGGTAGCTTTGGGTAGGGGTCGTTTTGATAAGGACCTGCCTTGCATGGGCCAGTAGGCCTTCTACAGCGTTCCTCCATTATTATGTTCTTCCACCAACTCATGTGCAAGTCCCACTCAAATCCAACCTCTCACTCATGTCTCACTCTTCAATCATCTACTCTGTACCTGGGTACAACCTGCAGGGAAAACTGTGGCTCCGGAGGAAATTGACTGAGAGGGTCGGTAAAGGGATGAGGCATTAGTATTTTGGAAAACACGAGCCTAAGATAGAACTCGAAATAATGGAATCAAATTAGAAAGGTTTACATTTTGTGAATAGATTAATGACGGATAGGTGAATAAGACAAATACGCAGCGCCAGGCGGATAAAACGTCTCTATAAATTATTTTTGTCATTTAGATTAGTAATAATGGTAGAATTACCGACAACATGTTAGGTAAATTGACACATGCAACTAATGTGACATTTTATTGTGGCAACGTTTCGCTCTTATTTACTAACATAATCAGATTAAGCACTAAACCCGCGTCAGCCAAGAAAGACATCTAGGTTTTGCACTACACGTGTGTCTTGAAGAAAGAGTCACTCGTGCAACGTTTGGGGTCACTTGATTCTGGTAACACGTTTCGCCAGCCAGTGGCTTCGTCAGTCCAGAGAAGAACAGTGGAAAACATCTTCAAGGGTGATGGACTGATTACATAAGAACATAAGAAGGTGGAACACTGCAGCAGGCCTGTTGGCCCATACTAGGCAAGTCCTTCACAATCCATCCCACTAACAGGATATTTGCCCAACCCAATTTACAATGCTACCCAAGCAATAGGCTCTGAAAATTCAATTTAGCCATGTGCAAGACCCAATCAAATCCAATCCCTCTCATTCTTGTATTTGTCCAACCTAAATTTGGAACTATCCAAAATACTGCGTCTCTACTGCTTCTACAAACTCCTCTGTATTCGGTAAATTAGACACATATGCAACACTTGGGTATCTTTATTGAGGAAACGTTTCGCCACACAGTGGCTTCATCAGTCCATACAAAGGAGAATCGTGAAGAACAGGAGGAGTGTGAGGTTGTCAGGCCCTCAATCTTGAGACGATGTTGTCAGTCCATCAATCTTGAATAGAATAACAGCATATGAGCAGAGGAAGCTTATATACTGTAGACAGGAGAGGTGCAGCAACATCTTGGTATCTTAATACAGGGATTTCTTCGCTTGCCTATTCCTTGGGCACGACCTACTTCCACATTGAACAAATGTGACACCTCCTACAACTGCTGCACTCTCCTGTCTACAGTATATAAGCTCCTCTGCTCATATGCTGTTATTCTATTCAAGATTGATGGACTGACAACATCGTCTCAAGATTGAGGGCCTGACAACCTCACACTCCTCCTGTTCTTCACGATTCAACTTTGTATGGACTGATGAAGCCTTTAAGCAGTATAATGTGATCCTTTATTGACAACGTTTCGCCCAAGCAGTGGGCTTTATCGAGTCACAGACAGATCTACCTGGAAAATGAGCAACATGGAGATATATATAGGCACTTGTAAGACGTAGAATGAGGGGAGACATGATCGAGGTATACAAGTGGAAAATGGAGTATTAACAAGGGATATAAATAAGGTCTTGAGGATATCTCTCCAAGAGAGAACCCGCAATAATGGATTCAAGTTAGATAAGTTTAGATTTAGAAAGGATATAGGAAAGTATTGGTTTGGAAATAGGGTAGTTGATGAGTGGAACAGTCTGCCTAGTAGGGTTATTGAAGCTAGGACCTTGGGTAGTTTCAAATTTAGGTTGGATAAATTCATGAGTGAGAGGGGTTGGATTTGAGTGGGACTCGCGCATGAGTGGGTAGAATTGTCAAAGCTATTTCTTGGGTAGCTTTGAAAATTGGGTTGAGCAAATATTCTGTTAGTGGGATGGATTGTGAAGGACCTGCCTAGTATGGGCCAACAGGCCTGCTGCAGTGTTCCTCCTTTCTTATGTTCTTATGTTCTTATGGTACAGTCAGGTGGAGAATGCTGGGTCAGGTGGAGAAAGCTGCATGTCACAGTCTTAAAAGTAGTGTGATAGTTAAAAACATTGTGTGACTTAAAGGACCTGCAGTGTACCATTCTTGAGTTCCTAGGTGGGATAGCGTTGAAGAAGTTTCTTGGCAATAGGTTCAGCTATGTTGTAGAAGCCGTTGTTCTGGTTGAAGTTGTTGGATATACAGATGAGTGATGATTCTAGGATTCTTCGGTATTGCGTGTTGTCTTCTCTGGCGATGAGTCTTGCGTTTCTGTAGTTGATTAAATGGTTGTGTAAATTTCGGTGTTGAACACAGGCATTTCTTGAGTCGTCAGATCTGCCTGCGTACTGGTGTTCTGAAATGCGTGTTTGTAGGTCTCTGGATGTTTCGCCAACGTATAATTTGCTGCAGCCATTCAAGGTTGTGTATACCTGCCGTGGATTGAAGCTTTTCCTGTCTGTTACTGGTAATGTCTAATGGTGGTGGGATGTGGGTGGATACTCGGAATGAGGTCTTAGAAAAAATGTTGGAAACTTGTTTGGAAATGGAGTTGGTGGGAAGGACTATGTATCTCTTCTCAGCAGTGTCTTCTCTGGGTGTGTTGAAGATGTTTAATGCCCGTCGTCTGCAGTCTCTAATGAAGTGACGAGGATAGTGAAGTTTGGAAAAAACTTGTTCAATGAGGGAGCATTCTTCTTCAAGGAACTCACTGCTGCAGATTCTGAGTGCGCGCAGAAAAGCCTATAATTACACCACTATATATACTATATATATATAGTATATATATATATATCTCCATGTTGCTCATTTTCCAGGTAGATCTGTCTGTGACTCGATAAAGCCCACTGCGTGGGCGAAACGTTGTCAATAAAGGATCACATTATACTGCTTATGTGTTTATTTTTCCATTGTGTCGGTATTTTATACCATTTATTTCCACTGATGAAGCCACTGTGTGGCGAAACGTTTCCTCAATAAAGATACCCAAGTGTTGCATATGTGTCTAATTTACCAACTCGTCGGTTCTCTGGTTTAACAAGTTGTGTCGTGAACAATCTTCCAGTAGGGTGATAGAGGCTAGGACCTTGGGTGGCTTTAAAAGATTGACAAATATATGAGTGGAGGGCTGGGTTTGATTAGTGTCTGAGTACAGGAGTAAATTCTTAGGTGTGGTGGTTTTGATAAGGACCTGCCTTATGGGCCAGTAGGCCTTCTGCAGTGTTCCTCCATTCTATGTTCTATATTGATGAAGAGCCACTGTGGCAAACATTTCGGAATAAAGATACCCAACTGTTGAAGACTGAGACACTTATGCAACATATATAAATCTTTATTAAGGAAACGTTTCGCCACACAGTGGCTTCATCAGTCCAATACTTATCAGCATAGAAGGGTCCAAGACCCCTGGACCAAAAGGTGTTTGAAGCGTATGTATTTGCGACATTTCAGCAATATATATATATATATATATATATATATATATATATATATATTATATATTTAATTTTTTTTTTGTGTGTGTGTGTGTGTGTACTCACCTAATTGTGGTTGCAGGGGTCGAGACTTAGCTCCTGGCCCCGCCTCTTCACTGATCGCTACTGGTTCTTGCCTCCACTACGTCACTTGCCAGACTGTTCCACTTCCTGACAACTCTATGACTGAAGAAATACTTCCTAACATCCCTTTGACTTATCTGAGTCTTCAACTTCCTATTGTGACCCCTTGATTCTTTGTCCCATCCCTGGAACATCCTGTCTCTGTCTACCTTGTCTATTCCATGAAGTATTTTGTATGTCGTTATCATGTCTCCCCTGACCCTCCTGGCCTCCAGTGTGTGGAGGGAGAGGTGCTTCTAGTCAGTCTTTCTCTTTAATGGTAAAGCAGATTCATGGGTTTACGCATTTTTTATCGTTGTTGCTGTTTTCTGAAGACTGGAATTACACTTTCTCTTGGGAGTCGAGCTTCAGCTCTTGGACCCCCCTCCTTGTAAAAGTTGATGGCGTGGGAATACCGACAAGTTTTAGCAATAATAATAACAGTTTGACAAAGCTCCAGGAGAGCGAAACGTTGCCACAATAAAATGTGCTTTTTACCTATAGATAATAGTTAATAAGGACATAGAAATTGGAAAGCTCTGCTTTATAGTGCCCTGATTATCAAAGCATATTCCATGGATGGAGTAGATGGGTTGGGTAGGAGTTTTTGTTTGTGGGATTGGTTTTGGGTTTTGCCTAGTGTGGATCAGTTGGCTTGATGCAGTGTTCCTTATTTCTGTGTTCTTGTGAGTGAGAGGGGTTGTGAGTGAGAGGGGTTGGTGCTGAACGGGACTTGCACAGTTTTTTTTGGGGGGAGGGGTGTTGTAGGGGCTTCTTGCTTGGATGGCGATAGGGATGGGTTGCACAAATATTTTTGTTGGTGGGTTGGTTTTGATATGGACTTGCCAAGTATGGGCCAGTAGGCCTGTTGCAGTGTTCCTCCTTTCTTATGTTCTTCTTATGTTCTAGCATAGGCCGGTAGGCCTGCTGCAGTTTTCCTCCGTCCTTATGTTCGTTCTAAGAGAACCTTTGTGTGTGCAAATGTTTCACAGGCGAAACGTATAAATAAAGCTCGTCTTAGTTTGTCACCATCAACACCATAACCTCCGAGGAATCATCAGCTTCACGTGAACACAATAATAATCTGGCTTTTATGGTGGGCGCGGCTTGCCGGCTTGGCTGGGCTTTTTGACGGTGACTGCACTTGTGTTTTGTTGTGGTGGGCTGAGAGTGGCAGGGCCGCCTGGGTTATCAGGTGACCAGCGCTGCTTGAAGGGGATGGTGGAGGCGGAGAGGGGGTGGAGAGGGGCGGGAGAGGGGGTGGAGAGGGGCTGGTAGCTGTGGAGAAGAGCGGGTTGAAGCCTCGGCGAAGAGGTACTCGTTTTAGGATGGATAAAGAGCACAAATACTGTGTAACGTTATTCTTTATTGACAAGTTTTCACCCACACAGTGGGCTTTATCGAGTCACAAACAGAACATAAGAAAGAAGGAGCACTGCAGCAGGCCTACTGGCCCATGTTAGACAAGTCCAAGTCACATCCACTTAAGATCACATTGTTCCGGACTATAGAGCAGATCTCTTCTCCAGGCTGAGGGACTGACCACCTCAAAACCACGTTTTCGAGGATGGTGGACTGATTACATCGTCTTTACATCTCTACTGCTCCTGCCTCCTATGTATCGGAAACAAGGAACGGAACAAGAGTGCTCAGGTTTCATATAATAGCAGAGTAAGAAATAAGATAGATGAGTTAAGATTAATTGCAAGTGCAGGAAACATAGATATTATTGCTATAACAGAGACCTGGCTCAATCTGAAAGATAGAGAGTTGCCTTCTGAATGTCACATACAAGGCTATAAATTATTCCACACTGATAGGGTCAATAGGAAGGGTGGTGGAGTAGCGATGTATGTCAGAGACAATTTAAACTGTTGTGTTAGACAAGATATAAAATTAGAAGCGTCAGCCACTGAATCTGTTTGGTTACAGATTTTGAAGGCCGTGTAAAACTTATTTTGGGTGTGATTTACAGGCCCCCAAATCTTGATAGGAGTGCAGTAAACTTCTATGGGATGAAATTCGTAAGGCATCTACACATGAAAATGTTGTGCTGATGGGAGATTTCAACTTTAGACAAATTGACTGGAGCAATTTGACAGGAAATTTAGAGTCAAGTGACTTTCTTGATACGATTCAGGATTGTTTTTGAAACAGTTGGTGACAGAACCAACTAGAGGAAATAACCTGCTAGACTTGGTTCTTGCCAGCAGGGAATCGCTAATAAATAATCTTGAGGTTAATGATGAGCTTGGGGAAAGTGATCACAAATCACTCAGTTTTAATATATCATGGAATTACCCTAATAATGACAATCAAGTCTCTGTCCCTGACTTCCGCCTGGCTGATTTCATAGGACTGAAAATTACCTGGGTGGGCTGAACTGGAATGACCTGACAGTGGGTCAGGTAGGTGGTGATTGCCAATATGACGTTTTCCAGAGAATAGTTCTAGCTGCTCAGACAACTTATGTTCCTATTAGGAAATCAGATCAAACAAAAATGATCCTAAATGGTTGAACAATAGATTAAAACATCTCATTGATCAAAAGAGAGGCATATATAGGCGAATCAAAAGAGGAGAGGGCAATTAAGTAATCAATATATTCAGTTAAAGAGAAAATAAAAAGGAATAAGAAAAGCAAAAGAGACTATGAGGTTAAAGTTGCAAGAGAATCGAAAACTAACCCAAAAGGATTTTTCAGGTATACAGAAGTAAGATTAGGGACAAGATAGGCCCACTCAAAAGTTACTCAGGTCAGCTCACTGTCAGTGATAAGGAAATGTGTAGAATTTTAACACTTATTTCCTCTCAGTTTTTACACAGGAAGATACTAGCGATATTCCAGAAATAATAAATTATGTAGACCAGGACGATAGTAAACTATGCACGATCAGGGTCACAAGTGACATGGTCCTTAGACAAATAGATAAATTAAAACCTAACAAATCCCCAGGCCCTGATGAACTGTATGCAAGGGTTCTAAAGGAATGTAAAGAGGAGCTTAGCAAACCTATGGCTAATCTTTTCAACATATCACTGCAAACTGGCATGGTGCCAGATAAGTGGAAAATTGCAAATGTAATACCTATTTTCAAAGCAGGAGACAGGTCCTTAGCTTCGAACTATAGACCAATAAGCCTAACCTCCATAGTGGAAAATTTATGGAATCAATAATTGCCGAGGCAATTCGCAGCCATCTTGAAAAGCATAAATTAATCAACGAATCTCAGCACGGTTTTACAGAAGGGCGTTCCTGCCTTACAAATTTAATAACTTTTTCACTAAGGTATTTGAGGAGGTAGATCATGGTAATGAATATGATATTGTGTATATGGACTTCAGTAAGGCTTTTGATAGAGTCCCACATCAGAGACTATTGAGGAAAATTAAGGCACACGGAATAGGAGGAGAAATTTTTTCCTGGATAAAGGCATGGTTGACAAATAGGCAGCAGAGAGTTTGCATAAATGGGAGAAATCAGAGTGGGAAGCGTCACAAGTGGTGTTCCACAGGGGTCAGTATTGGGCCCCTTGTTGTTCACAATCTACATAAACGACATAGATGAGGGAATAAATAGCGACATAAGCAAGTTTGCCGATGACACCAAAATAGGCCGTCCAATTCATCCAAATGAGGACATTAGAGCACTCCAGGAAGATTTGAATAGACTGATGCAGTGGTCGGAGAAGTGGCAGATGCAGTTTAATATAGATAAATGTAAAGTTCTAAATATTGGACAGGACAATAACCATGCCACATATAAACTAAATAATGTAGATCTTAATACTACTGATTGCGAAAAGGATTTAGGAGTTCTGGTTAGCAGTAATCTAAAACCAAGACAGCAGTGCATAAGTGTTCGCAATAAAGCAAACAGAATCCTTGGCTTCATATCAAGAAGCATAAATAACAGAAGTCCTCAGGTTGTTCTTCAACTCTATATATCTTTGGTTAGGCCTCATTTAGATTATGCTGCACAGTTTGGTCACCGTATTACAGAATGGATATAAATGCACTGGAAAACGTACAGAGGAGGATGACTAAAGTTGATCCATGTATCAGAAATCTTCCTATGAGGATAGACTGAGGGCCCTGAATCTGCACTCTCTAGAAAGGCGTAGAATTAGGGGGATATGATTGAGGTATATAAATGGAAAACAGGAATAAATAAAGGGATGTAAATAGCGTGCTAAAAATATCTTGTATTGACAGGACTCTGAAGCAATGGCTTTAAGTTGGATAAATTCAGATTCAGAAGGGATATAGGAAAGCATTGGTTTGGTAATAGAGTTGTCGATGAGTGGAACAAACTCACGAGTACAGTTATAGAGGCTAAAACGTTGTGTAGTTTTAAAAATAGGCTAGATAAATATATGAGTGGGTGCGGGTGGGTGTGAGTTGTACCTGACTAGCTTGTGCTACTAGGTCAGATGCCGTGCTCCTTCCTTAAGTGAATGTAACCTGACCTGGCTGGGGCAGGGCATTGGCTTAAGCCGGCGGGAGACTTGGACCTGCCTCGCATGGGCCAGTAGGCCTGCTGCAGTGTTCCTTCTTTCTTATGTTCTTATGTATGTGACTGAAGAAGCCTACATGTCTTACTAATCTCAACTTGACCACTGTGCGGGCGAAACGTTGCCAATAAAGGATCACGTCGGTATTTTATACAATTTCTTTCCACCCCTTTTACAAGCTGGTAGGGATGGGGACAGCCAGGAAGGAGTGGACAGGGAAACTGATGTGTAGTGGGACCCTTGGAGGGTGTCTGGGGTGAGCCAGACACCCACTAACCACAAGACATGTTGGATGGACCGGTGCTGCCAGGAACTAAACCTTTAGTTTCCCTCACTTGAACCCCTAGTTTCCCTCACTTGAACCCCTAGTTTCCCTCACTTGAACCCCTAGTTTCCCTCACTTGAACCCCTAGTTTCCCTACCTTCAACCCCTAGTTTCCCTACCTAGAACCATTAGTTTTCCCCCAGATATTTAACCGCTGATTACCTCCACCCACCTATCCCTTGAACCCCAACTTCTTTCTCTCCATTGGTTTAAATATTGGGTTCATTCATGCCTTAATATACGCACTTACAGTGTTAGTACGGAAACAAGGAACATTGAAATATCTTAAAGATATTTATTATTATTATTATTATTATTTATTATTATTATTATTATTATTATTATTATTATTGTGGTTATTGTTATTATTTTCATATTCACGGGAAAGTGTTAAGCCAGTAAGGCGGGTCCAGATTACAGGCACTGTGGCACTTTCACAATCATGGAAGAGGCACACTGTCTATCATAGTATTTAATAGCCCTACATTCTTAAGGTCTGGTTGCCTATAAGCCTTAAAAGAGGAGTATATAAATAAAAAATACGCCTGCACCATAGCGAATAAAATAGTTATCTCTGGGACACATCCGTCTGGGAAGCGCATATATAAAGGCCATTCTTTTTTATGACGGGTCTTTTGTGGGTGTTTTATCCTCGTAGACTAGTCAATTGAAGGGATGGCCACCCCTCCAGGATTGGGTTACTTATTGTGTGCCACGAGAACTCAGACTAAGATCTTGCCATAAGTAAGGTTACTCCCGTGTGTCTGTCAGTACCAAGACGTATAGCCGTCGTTGTCTGCAGACCAAAACCTGTCATAGCTAGGGTTCGTATGTCTGGACCAGACCGTCGCAGGTCGAGCTCAACAGAACCTGTCATAGCTACGTCGTGTGTCAGACCGAACTGTTCGTATGTGTCTGCCAGGACCGAGAACCTGTCATAGCTACGGGTTCGTATGTCTGCCAGGACCGAGAACCTGTCATAGCTACGGGTTAGTTCCGACCAAACGTCTAATGTTCTGCCAGGACCGAGAACGTATACTACTTCGTGTCCCGACCGAGAACCGTCAGCGGGTTCGTGTGTCTGCCAGGACCGAGAACCTGCTTCATTCATGCTCAGACCGGAACTGTCATCGTGTGTCTGCCACGGACCTGATAACGTTCGTGTCGATGACGAAACTCTACGTGTATTGTACCCACAAACACAGTTATGGTCGCTCCCGCGGGTCTTGTAGTGCCAAAAGCCTACCACGGCTACAGTTATTCCGTAGAATAAACCGTTTTAGGTAATACCGGTAATAGCTGTATAAGTTATAATTACTCGCATCTCAGCTACATGTAGCAAAGGGTATCATGCCTAGTGGGAATTTCCGTATCCTAGTGATGGAATGTGTCTTGTGAGGATCACACAGGAAGTTAAGGGAGACAGTGTTGCAACGCTTGTTGATCATGTTGATGTATGTTGCAGCGACCTTGAGGGCAAGCTACGTTCATTACGTTGGCGTTGTTTTAGAGCACATCTATAACGATTTTCAAGGGGTTGTCTCTGATCGTCTGGCTTTTTTATATTTAAAGAAAATGGAGACGAAAGCTTTCATTAAAGACACCTTTATTGAAAATGTTCACTCCTGGGACCTTCATTGCTTGATCAAGGTCCCACGATCGAAATGTTTTTCAATAAAGGTGTCATAGGTGAATGCATTCGTGACTGTTTCTCCTGAAGTTGTCGGTAGTCATTGTGCCTTCTTACTGATATATTTAAATTACCCAAACACAAATTAAGTGTTTTTATCATTTAATTATACAACTTGCTGGGTGGGAAGATGTAAGATAGGAGATAATGCTAATGAAGTTTTATAGGCCTGACAAATCGAACACAAAGAGTAATACTAGTAAACAGAGTAAAGTCCGAGGCAGCTACGGTGAAAAGCTCTGTTCCACAAGGCACAGTACTCGCTCCCATCCTGTTCCTCATCCTCATATCTGACACAGACAGAGATGTAAGCCATAGCTAAGTGTCTTCCTTTGCGGATGACACCTGGATTGCCATGGCAGTGACCTCCATCGAAGACACTGCAAGACTCCAAGCGGACATCAACCAAATCTTCAAATGGGCCACTCAAAACAATATGAAGTTCAATGAAGAGAAATTTCAATTACTCAGATATGGAAAACTTTAAGAAATTAAAACTGTATCAGGGTATACAACAAATTCTAACCATACAATAGAGCGAAAAAGTAATGGGAAGGACCTGGGAGCGATAATGTTAGAGGATCTCGCCTTCAAAGACCACAACAATGTATCTACTGCATCTGCTAGGAAAATGATAGGATGGATAATGAGAACCTTCAAAACTAGGGACGCCAAACCCATGATGATTCTCTTCAAATCGCTTGTTCTCTCTAGGCTGGAATACTGTTGTACACTAACTGCCTCCTTCAAGGCAGGCGAAATTGCTGACCTGGAGAGTGTACAAAGAACTTTCACGGCCCACATAAGTGCGATAAGGCACCTAAATTACTGGGAACAGTTGAAGTCCCTTGATTTGTATTCCCTGGAACGCAGGCGAGAGATATACATGATAATATACACTTTAAAATCCTAGAGGGATTAGTACCAAACTTGCACACGAAAATCACTCCCTATGATAGCAAAAGACTCGGCAGGAGATGCAACATTCTCCAATGAAAAGCAGGGACGCCACGAGTACACTGAGAGACAACACAGTAAGTGTCTGGGGCCCAAGACTGTTCAACTGCCTCCCAGCATACATAAGGGGAATTACCAATAGACCCCTGGCTGTCTTCAAGAAGGCACTGGACAGGCACCTAAAGTCAGTACCTTACCAACCGGTCTGTGGTTCGTACGTCAGTTTGCGTGCCGCCAACAGTAAAAGCCTGGTTGATCAGACACTGATCCACCACGAGGCCTGGCCTCAGACCGAGCCGCGGGGGCGTTGACCCTCGAAACCCTCTCCAGGTAAACTCCAGGTATACATGTTGGTTAATTGGTTAATGGAGTTTAAAGCCTATCGACTACAAGTCAAAGGCTGTTAAGTAAAAGGACACAAATGCAATTAATGTGACATTTAATTGTGGCAACGTTTCGCTCTCCAGGAGCTTTATTAAGCCGTTACGATAAAGCTCCTGAAGAGCGAAACGTTGCCACAATAAAATGTCACATTAGTTGCATCTGTGTCCTTTTACTTAACATATTGTGGGTAATTCTACCAATATTAATACAAGTCAAAGGCTGCATGTAACCTTTTCACCACCAGACCCGAGTTTACCTGGAGAGAGTTCCAGGGGTCAACGCCCCTGCGGCCCGGTCTGTAACCAGGCCTCATCTTGGATCAGAGCCTGATCAAAAAGGCTGTTACTGCTGGCCGCACGCAGTTCAACGTACGAACCACAGCCTGGCTGGTCAGGCACCGACTTTAGGTGCCTGTCCAGTGCCTGCTTGAAGACAGCCAGGGGTCTATTGGTAATCCCCCTTATGTATACTGGGAGGCAGTTGAACAGTCTTGGGCCCCTGATACTTATTGTGTTGGCTCTCAATGTGCTAGTGACACCCCTGCTTTTCATTGGGAGATGGTGTTGCATCGTCTGCCGAGTCTTTTGCATTCGTAGGGAGTGACTCGTGTGCAAATTTGGTACTAATCCCTCTAGGATTTTCCAAGTGTATATAATTTCCATATCGGAGTAATTGAAATTTCTCATCATTGAACTTCATATTGTTTTCTGCAGCCCATTTAAAGATTTGGTTGATGTCTGCTTGGAGTCTTGCAGTGTCTTCAATGGTGGACACTGTCATGCAGATTCGGGTGTCATCTGCAAAGGAAGACACGGCACTGTGGCTGATATCCCTGTCTATGTCCGATATGAGGATGAGGAACAGGATGGGAGCGAGTACTGTGCCTTGTGGAAAAGAGCTTTTCACAGTAGCTGCCTCAGACTTTACTCTGTTGACTACTACTCTTTGTGTTCTACTTGTTAGGAAATTATAGATCCATCTACCAACTTTTCCTGTTATTCCTTTATCACGCATTTTGTGTGCTATTACACCAGGGTCACACTTTTCAAAGGCTTTTGCAAAGTCTGTGTATATAATATCTGAAATAAGAATTAAACTCTCAGTATTAAACTCGCAGTAACAGCCTTGTTGATCAGACCCTGATCCACCATGAGGCCTGATCACAGACCGGGCCGCGGGGGCGTTGACCCCCGGAACTCTCTCCAGGTAAACTCCAGGTAAACTCGATTACAACGCTAGCCGCCGAAGCCACTAGTTTATGCTAGTTTGTGTACACTATATCCAAATACTGTGGTCGGTAACGCAAGAGCATATGGATACGTGAAAGGCCTAGGTACTATGTCCTAGAAAGGGTTAACATGCACCGAAGGCCTAAGAACTAGGTCCTAGAAAGGGTTAACATGCACCGAAGGCCTAAGAACTAGGTCCTAGAAAGGGTTAACATGCACCGAATGCCTAAGAACTAGGTTTTAGAAAGGGTTAACATGCACTGAAGGCCTAAGAACCAGCACAACCAACATAACCCTAACCAGCATGGCTTTAGAGCGGGACGATCATGCCTGTCACAGCTGCTGAACCATTATGACAGAATTACGGAGGCGTTGGAAGACGACCAAAACGCAGATGTGATTTACAGATTTTGCAAAGGCGTTTGACAAATGCGATCATGGAGTGATAGCGCACAAAATGAGGGCCATATCCATTACGGGGAAGGTAGGCAGATGGATTTTTGAGTTCCTAACACACAGAACACAAAAAGTAGTAGTGAACAGGGCAAGATCCAGCATCAGCGAGGTCAAAAGCTCAATGCCCCAAGGCACTGTCCTGACACCTCTGCTGTTTCTCATCCTTCAACCCCCAACCGTACCGTGGTTCTTTCATAGCAATCTTTTATTCCGCCGTATAATTATAGCATAGAATAGTGTAGCAGCACACTGCTGATGTGTCCACTTTTGTTAAGAAAAACAAGTGATCTGTACACTTAGCGAAGGGAACGCTAGACATTGTCAAATGAGACAGAAGTGAGTTCGGTTTCTCTCTCTTGCGACACCAGTTTAGATGCTGCAACTCTACCTTCATAAGTGGATGACCACACTTTTTATAGAGCACGACCATACTGGTGTACCATACGGTAGTTGTCGTATCTCCCCTCGTCGCACGTCGTCCAGCTGCTGCACTACTTCAGTCTCCCGGTTTATGGGTACCTCTGCTGTTTCTCATCCTCATAGCAGACATAGATAAAAACACCCAGCACACTTTTGTATCATCATTTGCAGATGACACTAAAATAAGCATGAAAGTCACTACGGTAGAGGACACTGAAAAATTACAGGAGGACATAAGCAGGGTCTTCCAATGGGCAGTGGAGAACAACATGACGTTCAATGGTGATAAGTTTCAGCTGCTTAGGTATGGAAAAAATGAAGAACTCAAAAGGAACACTATATACAAAACGCAAGAGGGTCACCACATAGAACGAAAGGAACACGTAAAGGACTTGGGAATAATTATGTCTGCTGATCTGTCTTTTAAAGACCATAACAAGACAAATATCTCAACAGCCAGGAAGATGACGGGGTGGGTATTGAGAACTTTCAAAACAAGGGAAATAATGCCGATGGTGACACTCTTCAAATCGCTAGTGCTCCCTCACTTAGAATACTGCTCAGTGCTGATGGCCCCGTTCAGGGCAGGAGAAATATCAGAGCTGGAACAAATTCAGAGATCGTTTACGGCTCACATTGAGCCATTGAAACATCTAAATTATTGGGAAAGCCTTCAAGTCTTAAACATGTACTCAATGGAGCGGAGGAGAGAGAGATACATGATAATATATACCTGGAAAGTAGTTGAGGGCCTGGTTCCAAATCTGCACACTGCCATAACAACATACTGGAGTGAGAGATATGGGAGGAAGTGTAAAATAAACCCAGTGAGGAGCAGGGGTGCGGTGGGGACAATACGGGAGCACTGTATTAACATCCGGGGTCCCAGACTATTCAACATCTTACCAGAAGATATCCGAAACACGGCTGGAACCAGTGTAGAAGCCTTCAAGAGGAAACTGGACAAGTATCTTCACCAGGTGCCAGATCAACCAGGGTGTGATGGATATGTGGGGCAGCGGGCCTCCAGCAGCAACAGCCTGGTTGACCAGGCAAGCACCAGACGAGTCTGGCCCATGGCCGGGCTCAGAGAGTAGATAAACTCTCGAAACTCTTCAAAGGTATATCAAAGGTCCTAGAAAGGGTTAACATGCACCGAAGGCCTAAGAACTAGGTCCCAGAAAGGGTTAACATGCACCGAAGGCCTAAGAACTAGGTCCTAGAAAGGGTTAACATGCACCGAAGGCCTAAGAACTAGGTCCTAGAAAGGGTTAACATGCACCGAAGGCCTAAGAACTAGGTCCTAGAAAGGGTTAACATGCACCGAAGGCCTAAGAACTAGGTCCCAGAAAGGGTTAACATGCACCGAAGGTGTAAGAACTAGGTTCCAGAAAGGGTTAACATGAACCGAAGGCCTAAGAACTAGGTCCCAGAAAGGGTTAACATGCACCGAAGGCCTAGGAACTAGGCTCTAAAACGAGTTAACAGGCGTACTTCTGTTTCGTAATTAAATTTACAAACTTGTATTTATTTCAGTATTAGTTATTAGTCAGTAGAAGTTTAAACTCATTTGTATTCATAAGTGAGTTTATACCGTATTTATATATATTTTTAACATAATATTTTCACCTTCACAGTGCTGTAAGGTGTAACTGGTCATGGGATCGGGTTTTTTGTGGTTAGTGACACTGAGTCTTGTTCGCCATTTCCCTGTGAATTTGTCTCACAGGTGGGCGTGGGTGAGTTGCTTGAGGAGTGGGATGAGAGAGAATAGAATGGGGAACTGAAGGCGAACACATGGAGATAATGAGGAACTCAAGACGAACACATGGAGAGAATGAGGAACTAAAGACGAACACATGGAAAGAATGAGAATCTGAGAAACTCAAGACGAACACATGGAGAGAATAAGGAGCTCAAGACGAACACATGGAGAGAATGAGGAACTGAAGGCGAACACATGGAGAGAATGAGGAACTTAACACGAGCATGTAATTGAAAACTCAGGCAGCCATTTCAGAACAAAAAGAACTTGTAAAAGCCTTTTGAATAATAATGTCAGATGACGTGTCGCTTAGAGAACACAATATGACAAATTCAACAACGGCATACATAAGCTGGAACTTGGAAATAAATTCGTTCAAAACCAGCACTGAAGAGTGCAACCTTATGACGATGTTTCGGTCCGTACTGTGATACCGTCAAGTCCGTCCTAGACAATGGATTAGCATGGACCGAAACGTAGTCTAAGATTCCTTTTCTAAATGTGAGATTTGGGTGAATTGTTTTAGCCACGGTACTATGACTTTTTTATTACGTTTACCTGGAGAGAGTTCAGGGGTCAACGCCCCTGCGGCCCGGTCTGTGACCAGGCCTCATGTTGGATCAGGGCCTGATCAACCAGGCTATTACTGCTGACCGCACGCAGTCCAACGTTTATGTTAGTTTGTGTATCCTACATCCATGCTGTGGTCGGTAACGCAAGAGCATATGGATATGTGAAAGACCTACGAACTAGGTCCCAAAAAGGGTCAAGATACACAAAAGGCCTAGGAACTAGGTCCCTAAAAGGGTTAGCATGCACCAAAGACCTAGGAACCATTGCCTGCAAACCGTTAATTACGACGTTTTCCTTAAGGCTGGGGATGGATGAAACCCTTCCTTGATACCAATGTTTTTATTTTCACCAGAGGCAAGGAAAAAGATAGGGCAACTAGGTGGGGTCATGTGACTCGACCCCCCTTCCCTCACAAATACATCTTGTCGAGTATATACCAAACTCACGAGGGTCACCAAATAGAACGAAAGGAACACGTAAAGGACTTGGGAATAATTATGTCTGCGGATCTTTCTTTTAGAGAGCATAACAAGACAAAGATCACGACAGCCAGGAAGATGACGGGGTGGGTATTGAGAACTTTCAAAACAAGGGAAATAATGCCGATGGTGACACTCTTCAAATCGCTAGTGCTCTCTCACTTAGAATATTGCTCAGTGCTGACGGTCTCGTTCAAAGCAGGAGAAATATCAGAGCTGGAACAAATACAGAGATCGTTTACGGCTCACATTGAGCCAGTGAAACATCTAAATTATTGGGAACGCCTTCAAGTCTTGAACATGTACTCATTGGAGCGGAGGAGAGAGAGATATATGATAATATATACATGGAAAGTAGTTGAGGGCCTGGTCCCAAATCTGCACATTGCCATAACAACATACTGGAGTGAGAGATATGGGAGGAAGTGTAAAATAAACCCAGTGAGGAGCAGGGGTGCGGTGGGGACAATAAGGGAACACTGTATCAACATTCGGGGTCCCAGGCTGTTCAACATCTTACCAGAAGATATCCGAAACACGGCTGGAATAAGTGTAGAAGCCTTCAAGAGGAAACTGGACAAGTATCTTCACCAGGTGCTAGATCAACCAGACTGTGGGGCAACAGCCTGGTTGACCAGGAAAGCACCAGACGAGCCTAGCCCATGGCCGGGCTCAGAGACTAGAGAAACTCTCGAAACTCTTCAAAGGTATTTCAAAGAGTACAGGCGAGCGTTGATGAGGGGTGATGGTGGGTTAGCCCACCTGGTGTGGGGTTACACTAGAGTACATCAACATGAACCAGACATCCCTCCTACCCCGTCTTCTGGCCCGTGGGTAGACAAGTGGACACTGGAAGCAAAGTTCAGTGAGGTGGCCAGTAGTATTATTCTTCCTTAAGTATATAAAATACTGCGACCAGCCGGCGATCGAACCCGGAACATTTAGACTGTGGATGTATTAATTACTTAAGTATATAAGTGCATGGAATTGAAATTGTTTTTTACTTAATCCATTGCAGTTGAATTATCAAACTGTGATTGGTATACAACAGCGGCAAGTTAATGAATAAGACACATGTGCAACGCTTGAGTAGGTAAATTAGACACATATGCAACACTTGGGTATCTTTATTGAGGAAACGTTTCGCCACACTGTGGTGGCGAAACGTTTCTGCAATCATAAGATGCCTCAATGTGCATGCATGCATATGTGTCTAATTTACCAACTCGTCGGTTCTCTGAACCATTCATTTAAACGCTTGAGTATCTGTATCGTCGAAACGTTTCGCCTGCACACTGCAGTTAAATAAACATGAATATAACACTAGAGACAGTACGAGTGGTTGAGGTATCTGAGGAGGACTATTGTTTACAATTCTTGATATGAAGTCATGGATTCTATTAGTTTTATTGCGAACACTTATGTACTGTTGTCTTGGCCGTAGACTACTGCTAACTCGAACACACAAATCTTTTTCGCATTCAGTTTGATTAAGATCTACAATATTTAGTTAATAAATTGCCACAGATATTTTCTTTTCCCAGGATTTGAACCTTATATATATATATTTCTCCACACTGAGCTCCGGCTGCCACTTCTCCACTCCAGCCCACACAATAATTCTAATCGTTACCCTCATTCGTAGTCTAATACCAAACAAATACTTTCCTACATCTTTTTATCCCTTGTAGGTTATCGCTTCATTTTTTTATTATAATATTTTTATCGTAGGTTAATTATACATGATGGTTCTTGTGTGCCCTCATATACTATGTACACACTTTAAATAAAAACTTACTTTGAGTCCGGAAGAAAGTGTTAGGATTAAGGTTGGATAAATTCAGATTTAGAAAGGAAATAGGAAAGTACTGATTTAGCAATAGAGTTATTATAAACGAGTGGAGATGCTGTCACATTACACACACTGAGGGTGTGTGGATGTCAAGGCAGCAGCACCTTGTCTCATACCCAACAGGTTGGTGTGGGAGGCATGGGTCAGCGTGTAGATATTGGCTAGACCACCCTCACTCCCTATCCTTTCTCCCAGCGTGTACATATTGGCTAGATCACCCCTGTACTCCCTATCCTTCTCCCCCCATCCTAGCCTTTCCCCACCATCCATCCCTCTGGCTGAGGTCACCAGGGGTCCAACACTTGCCAGGCCCCGGCACCTCCTACTTCAGGGCACCACCTCCCTAAGGGCACCACCTCCCCCGGGGCACCTCTGCCCTCACCCTGACCACTTACCCAACCCAGGCACACCACGGAGGCTCACGTTACCTGGGCACCCACAACGCTGTATCCTGGGTTACGTACACTTCTATTATTACTTTGATGTTCTGTTGTAGTGATGGTGAATCCCGTACATAAAATATTGGACAGTGTAGTTGTTGATGTCTGTTGATCAAGATGAATAAGAACATGAAAATAAGTCTCTGTCTGACTTTTTTGGGTTATCCTGGGTTCCCCGACACATATACTGCTATGTATGCTAATCTATGTAACTGTATTTATGTATACCTGAATAAACTTACTTACCAATCTTTGAGTACTAGACTTAATACAATATATACACATTGAGTATTAGACGTAATACAATATATACACATTGAGTACTAGACGTAATACAATATATGCACATTGAGTACTAGACGTAATACAATATATGCACATTGAGTACTAGACGTAATACAAAACACTGAGTACTAGACGTAATACAAAACACACTGAGTACTAGACGTAATACAAAACACACTGAGTACTAGACGTAATACAAAACACACACTGAGTACTAGACGTAATACAAAACACACTGAGTACTAGACGTAATACAAAACACACTGAGTACTACTACTAGACGTATTAGAAAACATATTTATTGCTTGAGTACCATACGTAATAGAAAACATAAAAACAGCACAAATTACAAGACTTAAAACATAAAGGCAATACAGTCATATTCAGGAAGAGTTTTAACCTACTTATGAATTCTGTAAGACAATTTGATCGTACTAAGTATTGGCAGTTTCATCCCTGCACATTGCTTACTCAAAGTTCAGTTTTATATTAAAAATACAAGACGTTATCTTTCATTTGTTTCTGCTACTTCATTAATGATTTAAAGATACCCAGATATTGCACAGTGTCTCATATATCAAATTTGTCGGTTTTCTAAACCTTTATACAAATTAATTAGGCACTCAGAAGCTTCAATTATTAGTTAATGGATAATATTACTAGCTTTGGTGCGATTATGCACTTTCTAGTATTATGTATATATGTGGATCGTCTCCAGTGCAGTTGTAGGGACACATACACTGGGAATAGATATTTAAAAAGCTTCGAGGAAAAATATTGGATTTCTTCTTGAGTCTGTTTGAATATTCTATTTTTCCTATCCCTCCCATCGTTTGTGATTTGCAGTGTTGCATCCTACACACACAAGAGGCATGCAAGTTTTAGTTAGAATAGTAGGGCTTTGAGGTGACGGGGCGTCAAGTTAGGCTTGGCTGTTTGAGTGGCGGGTGTGTTTATCAGCGTGATGTTATCACTTGTGGGGGTGTGTCAGGTCTGGGCTACACCTGCCCCGTCTCTACCAAGTTTTACTCATTGATTTGTGATAAGTTCTACAGGGCTCCACAGGAGATGGGTCACTATCCTCCTTTTATGGAAAGAATCCTCACTGCACATGCACGTAACTTTACTGTTCTATGTGCTTCTTAATATTTCTTAATCCTGTAATATTTCTTTCAAGCCTAGTGCACGGTCTGAGAGCGGCCAATGGAGAAGATAATCCCCAGAACGACTAATAAATTACGAAGGAGTGAGAAGTTTGTGTGTATAGAAGCTAGAAGTTTGTAAGATTTGCCCACCTGGAGTCTACCTGGAGGGCATTCCGGGGATCAACGCCCCTGCGGCCTGGTCCACGACCAGGCCTTCCAGTGGATCAGGGCCTGATCAACCAGGCTGTTACTGCTGGCCGCACGTAGTCCAACGTACGAACCACAGCCCGGCTGATTTTTTGAAGGCAGCCAGAGGCCTATCGGTAATTCCCCTTATGCTTGGTGGGAGGCTGTTGAACAGTCTTGGGCCCCGGACACTTATGGTGTTTTCTCTTAGTGTACCAATGGCGCCCCTACTTTTCATTGGGGGTATTTTGCATCGCCTGCCCAGTCTTTTACTTTCGTAGGGAGTGATTTCTGTGTGCAGATTTGGGTCCATTCCTTCTAGGATTTTCCAAGTGTAGATTATGATATATCTCTCTCGCCTGCGTTCTAGCGAGTACAAGGCAAGTGCTTCCAGGCGTTCCCAGTAGTTTAAATGTTTGATAGAACTTATACGTGCAGTAAAGGTTCTCTGTACACTCTCCAGATCTGCAATTTCACCTGCTTTTACAGAGATGTTAATGTACAGCAATATTCCAGCCTAGAGAGAACAAGTGATTTGAAAAGGATCATCATTGGCTTGGCATCTCTTGTTTTGAACGTTCTCATTATCCATCCTATCATTTTCTTTGCAGTTGTGATCGTGGCACTGATGTGGTCCTTGAAAGTGAGATCCTCAGTCATTACCACTCCCAGGTCCCTCACATTATTTTTCCGCTCTATTGTATGATCAGTTTATAGTATACTATGTTCTAGTTATTATCTCCTCCAGTTTTCCATAACGGAGTAGCTGGAATTTGTGTTCATTGAACATCATATTGTTCTCCGTTGCCCACTGGAAAAGTTGGTTTATATCTTCTTGGAGGTTAACCGTGTCCTCAGTAGATGACAGTCTCATGCAGATCCTAGTATCGTCTGCAGAGGATGACACGGTGCTGTGAATTATATCTCTGTCTATGTCTGAAGAAATAAGAAATAAGTAGGAGAAATAAGAAGCAATTATGATAAAGTGCATATGTAGTAACCTTTTTTTTTTTCTCACCATTGGACTGACAGAGACCCGAATGGGCGAAACGTCTCAATAAATGTTCTAATACTACGTGTCTTGCATACTTTTCGATATTAATCATCATTGTCACCTGTTTGGCAAAAGTCCTCGCCCGCCTAATATCAGCGCTGTATGACCCTAGTGGGTTTAACGCTTCTTTTTTTTATAATAATAGCCCTCATAGTGTCCCCTTTTTTGTTATTTTTATGTTATATGTAACATGAAAATTGTATTTGTGACATTAAAATTTGTTGAGAATTGATCTCAGGAGGGTTTTAACAAAGGAAAACTTAACAAAGCCAGGCAGTATGGCGTATTTCTGAGACCCTTTCCTAGAATGAGACCCACAAGAGTATGTTTACACCTAGGTAATTGATCCCTAGCACCGAGGTACTTATTTACTGCTAGGTGAACATGGCAGCAAGTGATTTATTTCTCGCAAAGGACTGGAATCGAACTTTAATACTTTCCGTTGTTAACCGAACGTTGTAACACTGTACATCCCGAGGAAAATCGTCATTAACGACACGCTTTCTGGTCATTACACAACATGATAGTCATTTAGATGATTTGTTATTGATTAAATACTGTAGTAATTGGTCTCTGCCACTGCTGGCTGGTGATTTCCCAGTTCATGCTCTCTGCGTTCTCTCATACGGACACGCATCTCTACCCACTACTTCTACTACCGCCACATTTCCTATATAGAAAGTGAAAGCTCTCGTCTGGTTATCGAGAAAGTTGTTACTGAGCGCATATTGGACTCACGTGTCAAATATTTTGGTTTAGTTATTACAGAGAACTTTCACCGCATACATTCAATAAAACATCTGAACTGCTGGGAACGCCTAAGTCGCTTGGAACGTAGGCCAGAAATGTGCAACATAATTTACGCTTGGAAGTTCCTGGTGGGACTGGTCCCAGATCTCCAGATGAAAACAGAGACTTGGAAGACGATGTAGAGTTCCTCCATGGAAAGCAGGAAGCGACAAGTACATTACGGAAGAACTCGGTGAGCGTCATAAGTCCCTGACTTGTCAACGCCCTCCCTCTGCGAATAAGAGGAATTACATATAAACCTCTGGCTGAGTTCAAAAGGGAACTTGACAAGTTCCTCAAATTATATCCTGACCATTTGGACTATGCTTCGTAGGTTGCACCGCGAGTGGCCAACAGTAACATACTGGTTGATCAGACCTTAATCCACCAGGAGGCCGGGTTTGGGACCGGGCCACGGGAGTGCTGGCCACCGTAAACATCCTTCAGGTATTCTTATTGTCGAGACGTTTCGCCTAGACAGTAGGCTTCAGTCCAAAAACAGAGAATCTGACACTTCAAAATCACTTCAAGGTTGATAAACTGATCACATCTTCACCTCTCCACTGCTTCTGCTGTCTTCAAGCCACATCATTATTAATATAGCTTTTATTTGCATTTACTATTAATGTTTTTATTGGCGCCACCCCTGGTTATTATCTATTTTTTGTTTACACTGATCAATTCTGTAGGTACAAGACCAGAGCTACGCTGGTGTGTCCCATCTTCAGTAATTATTTTTCATCATATATTTTTAACATAATAAAATGGTTGTAGCTCTCACTACCTCATCTTTTAAATCATTACATTGGTAGAATATTTCCCATCAATTAACTGAATCTGGTCGCCGATTTTGGAATATTTCAAGAAATTTGAAATTCAGTCCTAAATTATTTTGAATTATGTTTTCCTGGTCAACCAGGCTGTTGCTTCTGGCGGCCTGCTGGCCCACATATTCATCACAGCCTGGTTGATATGACACTTGGTGGGGATATTTGTCCAGTTTCCTCTTGTGGATTTCTACACTTGCCCTAGCAGTGTTTCTACCTGGAGTCTACCTGGAGAGAATTCCAGGGGTCAACGCCCCCGCGGCCCGGTCTGTGACCAGGCCTGGTAAGATGTTGCATAGTTTGGAACCACGGATTTTGATACGCTTTATTTTTAATGTGCTCACGGTGCCCTTGCTTTTCATTAGGTTTATTTTACACTTCCTCCCATATATCTCACTCCAGTATGTTGTTATTGCAGTGTATAGATTTGGGACCAGGCCCTCAAGTACTTTCCACGTATAAATTCTCTCTCTCTCTCTCTCTCTCTCTCTCTCTCTCTCTCTCTCTCTCTCTCTCTCTCTCTCTCTCTCTCTCCATGTACGATGGTTGTAGCACTTACCACAGCCTCTTGTAATTTATTCCAACGATTTACAACTCTGTGAAGAAAACTTTTCTAGTATCCCTTCGGCCTTTTTTTTTATCCTCTGTTTACAAGTGTTCTCTTGTATGATACACTGTACATTTTTGAGAAATTACCTGCATGAGGTTTACAGGGTATTATCTGAATTATTACGTGCAAGTAATTTGGGCGAGGTAAGTGAGACTTAGTCACAGTAGGTTGCAGAACTGTCACTCCCTCGATGCCCACTTCATCACCACTCACAAAAAGCTAGAATTAATATTAAATTAATAATTACAGTATTAATCATTAATATCAATAACTCAGGTAATACCATGTAAACCTCATGCAGGTAATTTCTGAAATGATAATTCAAAAGCCCTTGGTCCTTTGAACTAGATTGTAAGGGTTTTCCACACTATCCCAATTCTTCAGCGGGAATGTGTCAGCAATTTCTAAATTACGGTTTGAGGCCGATATACACGAAATGAACTTCTATGACACCTGATTACATTGCACAATCAAGAAACCTGTGTTCACACATTCAGTTTCACTATGGCGTCCTCCCCGTCACTTTGTGGCTGTTCCACATCCCTCCCTCACTCGAAATTCCTCAAAGGGTCAAATCAGCATCACGTTTAGGAAATTTCCAAAACATTACCAGATATAAAAAGTATCGTGACTGTGTATATGAGAGTGAGATTCTTGTCCTCTTCATTGATTTCTAGTTTTACACGGAAATAAATCATTCTGAAGTGTCAATTTTTTTTTTCATCTTATTAGGCTTCGTCATTCAACAGAGATGAATTACTGGTGTTTTCACCAAAAAAAAAAATCCATCATACACGAGACTTATGAAATAAGTAAAATTTGGATATCAGTATTGCAATTATATATAAAATTTATGGAGATTAAAAAAAAATCGTACTTTACACATCAAATAATTTTTTTTATCTAGGAAGCTAAGTTCTAATGCAATCACAAGTATATAATGAGTGGAAAGTTGAAGTGACCTTCTATTTTTAATGAGATTCACTAATAATTCGAAAAAACCTCTAGTAATCACCTGGTCTCTAATTAAACATAATTACACTCAGTAGTAGTAGTAATATAATTGTCTTAAATAATCTTCGAGATTCAGTTATATGGAAGGGAAAATACATACTTTATAACCCTTTATATCTGTTTTATTAAGAATTAAATTTATAGGTAAATAAGCAACATTTTACAACAAGTTACTAACTACTGGATATGGATATAAACGAATAGTTTTGATCACATATATTCCAAACGTTGCAAATCTGTCCATTAACCTAAAGTTAACTTTTTTTTTGGGTTGAGAAATCCTTTGAGAATCGTGAAAAAAAAAATGCACACACACATATATACTCAAAAAATAACTCCACCAAGCGATAATGACTTGTCATTTTGCACCTTGTTTCAGTAATTATTTCAGAATGTTAAAAAAAAAAATACAATTTAGTACAGATTCGAAGTTTTTTTTTATATACCTTATTATGTTTACATTGACAGCCTCAAAACAAAATACCCACATTTTGAATAGGCTTTAATTAAATATAATCGTAAAAAAATATTTGAATTTCATTACTTAAACGGCAAAGCAAAAGCACATTATTATATTTTGTTGCATTAAATGTTGCTTTTATTGACACAGACAGAATATATATAGAAAAAAAATAAAAAGATGTAGCAATTAAAAAAATATTAAATCAAATCTTGTCTATTGTTCTTATTTTTTCATGCAATAAATAATAGCCATTTCTTGAAATAGTTTTTAAATATGTCCAGTTTGTGCCAATTAAAAAAAATAAATCCAAATTAATTTCACGAGGCTCATTAAGGCTGCATATCACCTGTACGCCATCAGTTAAAATACTCTAAGCCCTAACATAGGAATTAAAGTAAACTTAGGGTATACACTGGGAAATATACACTTTGGTGTACAGTATATTCTTACACTCTTCCATTTTAGATTCCTCCAGTATCAGGTCTAAGATGTACATTATCTTTGATTTCGAAATTCCCCAAGACCTCTCTTAGGATCCCACATCACCAGAATTAATGACAGATAACGATATATTTTTTTTTGGTTACTCAGTATAAGCACGAGCGCCCAAGGTAGGCTATTAAATATACTGTCATGTTAATCGCAAGCCATTCGCTTCTCACGTTCTTATCAAGAGAATGCCACCAGTCAACTCTATCTCTAAAAAAAAGTATTACGTGGAATATAAAAAAAAAATAGCACTAAACTGAAAATATTTTAAATTTTGTGGTCTACCCACCAGTATGATTAATTAGGTCTCTGAGACATGTTCCCAGAACATGCCGGGGGGGGGGGAAGAGGGTCAGTGATCCCCAGAATCGTCTACAGATACCCATTTACTTGTAGTCTATTCGGGGGTCAACGCCCCCGCGACCCAGTCCCAGAGCTAAGCTATTTCTGACGCGCTCTTCTTTTATTAAGAAAACGACATTTATTTTGTGTAACATTCGTGGCAGTGCATTACCTGGACATGCATCATTACCCAGAGCTACACTTGTGTCTCAGGTTTCCCCAGAGACTACGTTTGGAGATGCAAGAAGGTGTGTTCTTACACTCGTCTTGCAAGGTGTAACGAGTCCAGACAAAGAAGTTCTTCAGTCTAATGTCCACAATGACGAGCCAGTTCTTGTGGCTGCTCTGAGAATGAACTTGTGTGGGGGATTTACCACCACCACGACCATCATCATTTTCATGTCGTCCTCATTCTCGAAAGCTTATTATGCTGCCAGCCGTTCTCATCAGATGTTCTCTTTAATTTTTAGTTCGTTGAAGGCTTAAAATCTATGGAGGTATTCATTAATGGCTGCTTGTGTATCCTCATAATTCATTAACCGAAGTTAGTAAATCGTCACAATGCTCCAAAACAAATTGTCGCATTATTTGGGGTCAGATTATTAACACATGACTTGAAGTCCTGAGGACTACCAGTACATTACTTAATCAAATGGTATCAGTTGAGTATGACTACAGTCTTGTATGACTGGTCTGTATGTGTGTGTGTATACTCACCTATTTGTGGTTGCAGGGGTCGATTCACAGCTCCTGGCCCCGCCTCTTCTCTGGTCGCTACTAGGTCCACTCTTCTCCCTTCTTTATGGTATCTTTTCTAATGTTATGTATGGATCCTACATCTACTGCATCACTCTCCAGATTGTTAAACTTCCTAACAACTCTATGACTTAAGAAATACTTAATAACATCCCTGTGATTCATCTGAGTCTTCAACTTCCCGATATGACCCCTTGTTGCTGTGTCACATCTCTGAAGCATCCTGTCCCTATCCACCTTATCAATTCCTCTCGGTATTCTATATGTAGTTATCATATCCCCTTTATCTCTCGTGTCCTCCAGTGTCGTCAGGTTGATTTCCCTTAACCTCTTCTCGTAGGACATACCCCTTTGCTCCGAGACTAGTGTGTGTGTGTGTGTGTGTGTGTGTGTGTGTGTGTGTTCCTCAATGTGTCAATTGAATCGTACTCTAGCTCCCAAACCTCATTTGCATAATGCTCTTATCAGTTCACCATTACTCACTTCATTAACATTATAACTAAAACCCGCTTTGACTTTATAATCCACTGGATTTTCCGTTGCAGTTAAATAATTTATACCACCCTTAGTACATACTATGGGGACCCATAGCCTCGGAGAAGTAGATAAAAACACTTTGAGGAAAAATATTTTGGATTTGTCCCTGAGACCGTCTGAATATTGCACTTCTCTTAACCACCCCATCTTTTATAAATGCACAAATAGGTATGTTTTATTATGCAGGATGGTAGGCAAAGTTAATGCCGCCTTTCATTGTTTTAGAGAAATCAAGAGAGGCGATGAGGCAATGAGAGAGGTTAAATGCAGTCTTTGTAACGGGACATTGACACTGTAAACAAGCTCTCTAATTTCCATCCCCCATTGATTTTGTAGGCTGCGGTCTGTCGACGTTTCCTTCCTGCATATATGCATCTACCCAGCTTATTCTTATGTTTCGCTTTTAGGTGTATTTTTTTTTTTTTTTTACATTTGTAGAATAGAGACTGTTGGGTGTAAGACCTGCCTAGCATAGGCCTTTTAACGAGGTTCATCTTGGTACAAGTATTATACGTAATATATCAGTACTAACAAACTGCGAAATAAAGATACGTATGTAACACTTAGGAGGACATTTCATTAGGCGACGTTTCGCCCACCGAGGAATCTTTTAGTCGAAAATAGATCGTGAAAATGCAGACCACGTGACAACACTCAAATAAATACTATGTATTTTCACATGCTCTATATTAGATTGAGAAGCCCTTAGTGGGCAAAACGTCTAATAGAAACATCCTAAGCGTAGCACACTTGCTACGCAAGTGTGGTTTTGATAAGGACCTGCCTTGTATGGGCCAGTAGGCCTTCTGCAGTGTTCCTCCATTCTTATGTTCTTATGTTCTTATTAACACAGTATCCCACAATTTGCACCCAGTTTATTATATGAAACACCACAGTATAAAACAAAAGTATATAAAATACAAAAACATTGTTGAAGCGATTCTTAAACAAGTAACAAAAGTCAACAAGACCAGTGAGGCTGTTCAGTCAGGCTGTTACATATCGCATTTTATATTAATCATAAGAAGCACTGAAGCAGGCCTACTGGCCTAAGCTAGTCAGGTCCAAGTCACATTAAAAGATTAATGGTTATAATGTTTTAATCATCTTCAAGAGAGGGAGGGGTTGATAACTTTCTCAGACAGGTTCAACACCATCCTAGACGGCTGTGGTTAGTATTTTACATTGCCTGCAGCCCACAGTAACAGCCTGATTGATCAGGCCTTGATCCATCGGGAGGCCTGGTCTGGGACTGGGACGTTGACCCCGGAAGCATTCTTTAGGTATTCAGGTACCCGGAAAAATAAACCGTGTTAGATGAGTAAGACATATGTGCAACAGTTGGGTAACTTGATTGTTGAAACGTTTCGCCTACACGGTAGGCTTCATCAGTCAAATACAGAGGATAATGTATTATTGTCGGCAGGGAGTAGTGGCGAGGTAAATATGTAATCGGTCCATCAACCTGGGAGAAATAGTTTGAGGTAGTCAGTCCCTCAGCCTGGAAAATTATTGTCAGGGAGCGTTAAACCTTTAGGGAGGGGGGCGGGGGGCGGAAGGCATTCAGGTTTAATTCAGGGAATTGGAGCACATATCCAATTCCCTAGATCAAGAGCTCCTCACCAGCATCAAGGAACCTCCCTTGAGAGGTCAGCCTGGAAAAAGAGTTCAGCTCCATGGTCGGGAACAATATGAAGCTGAAGCTAGAGAATAGAGTGTAAGGAAGCTGTTAACAGTTTGTGTGGACCTACCGTTGGGTAGTTTTCCTGAGACATTGTTACATTAAGCATTTTCTGGGGTGTGATTTCCCCTCAAGGGAGGTTCCTTGACGCTGGTGAGGGGCTCTTGATCTGTGCGCCAGTTCCCTGAATTAACATAAGAACATAAAGAAGGAACACTGCAGCAGACCTACTGGCCCATGCGAGGCAGGTCCAAGTCTCCTACCGGCTTAAACCAGTGTCCTAACCTAGTCAGGTCAGGTCACATTCACTTAAGGAAGGAACACGGCTGACTGAGGATGAAAGTTCCCCTCAAGAGAGGTTCCTTGATGCTGGCGAGGGGCTCTTGATGCACAGAATTTAACCTGCCTTTTCCCTTCATTGGACAGAAGCTGGCTGCCTCCCATTTTTCAAGGAGCTGTATAATCCTTATGGGTTTAGCGCTTTCCCTGTAATAATGGGGTAATTTTAGATTAAACTATTAGAATATCCCACTGGCAGGTCACTTATATTTGTAACAGAAATAGGCAGAGTATGGAGCCTAGAACTGGCTCCTGGAAACTAGTCTAATCCTGAGATTTTGTGCCCTTTGTAGAATTAAAGTACATTTGCTATGGATTCCGTCACACATTGGATTACTCCTTCATGATAAAGTTGATATGTTAGCCAAGAAGAGCACCCATAAGGAGAATGTAGAATATAACTTTGGTATATCTGTGTCTAGCATTAGGAATAATATTAGGAGAGAAATAAATAATGAAAATGATAGCTATAGGAATGCAGTTAGAAGCCTGAGTAGATCTATAACCCACTATGATAACATGAATGTAGATAAGTATGTTTATGGAGCAACTTGCAATGTGAACAGACTGACTGATGTTGTAGTGGCCAGGCTTCGGCTTGGCTACAAGTACTTCTGGCAGTTTGGGAGATACACAGATGATGATCAAACTAAATGCAAATTATGTGATCAGGCATATGGTCACTGTCTTGAACACTATGTGCTGAATTGTCCACTTATTGAGGAATATAGAGATAGACAGTATAATAACCTATGTGACATGTCAAGATATCTTATTAGTGAAGGTAGGATACCACTTATTCTAAGCAAATTTCCTAAATTTGCTTGTAACAGATAAGTGAACTGTAGATATAAATCCAAATCTAATTTCCATGAACGTGCCTATCTGTGCTCATGATAATGCGAGCACAGATGGGCATGTTTGTGGAGCAACTTGCAATGTGAACAGACTGACTGATGTTGTAGTGGCCAGGCTTAGGCTTGGCTACAGGTACTTCTGACAGTTTGGGAGACACAGATGATGATCAAACTAAATGCAAATTATGTGATCAGGCATATGGTCACTGTCTTGAACACTATGTGCTTAATTGTGCACTTATTGAGGAATATAGAGATAGACAATATAATAACCTATGTGACATGTCAAGATATCTTATTCATGAAATAAGATACCTGCTTGTAACAGATAATTGAAATGTAGATATAAACCCAAATGTACAATTGTTAACCCCTTTGGGGCCTAGTGCCTAGGCCTTTTGTGTATCCATATGCTCTTGCGCTACCGTCCACAGGATGGATATGGGGTGCACAATAAAGTAGCCACTTCGGTGGCAAAATCTAAAAAATCTAAAATCTTGTTCTTATTTAGGTATTTCTAATCCGACCGGATATAAATACTGAGAGGTGTATGTTTCAGCGTATATATTCTGAGAGTTTGTTTTAATCTCTAAATTTAGGGATTAAAATATTCTTCTCTGGTGGTGGAATGGTTACCTGTAGCATTGGAAATAAATGGTATAAAATACCGACACAATGGAAAAATAAACACATAAGCAGTATAATGTGATCCTTTATTGACAACGTTTCGCCCACGCAGTGGCTTTATCGAGTCACAGACAGATCTACCTGGAAAATGAGCAACATGGAGATATATATAGGGTACAGTCAGGTGGAGAATGCTGGGTCAGGTGGAGAAAGCTGCATTTTCCAGGTAGATCTGTCTGTGACTCGATAAAGCCCACTGCGTGGGCGAAACGTTGTCAATAAAGGATCACATTATACTGCTTATGTGTTTATTTTTCCACCTGTAGCATTAATGACCTTTGTGTAGTCGATAGGCTTTAAAGCATTAACCAAATAATCACCGTTAATGACCCTAGTGTACTGATAGGCTTTAAACCCCATTAACCAACCAGTCACCCTTAATGACCCTAGTGTAGTTAAACCACTTAACTAACTTACTTTAACTCTTGGTTTATTAATGGTGCTTAAAGCCAGTCGACAACACAGGGGTCACCTGGTCATTAGCCAAGAATACTTTTATCCCTAAAGTATTGAACAGTTGTACAGAATGTGGTTCCGTGTTGATCATGTTATTGCAAACTAAGCATGTGCAATGTGGCCATTCATTTTCGCCTTCCAGGGCGATGCTTTAATCCTGGTGAAGGGCTTTTGATCCAAGGAATTGGATCTACCCTTCCCCACATCGAACGTGGCTTGAGCACACAGTAGTTATTAACACATTTAGCTTGGCTTTTACATGTACGTAATAAAACATTGTTAGGTACAAAAGAATGCCACTAGTAAGTAAGTTTATTTAGGCACAGGTACACATAAGTACAATTATCATACATAGTGTAAATTACCTTGTATAACCCAAAAAAAAGTCAAAGTAACTTATTTCCATTGAGGTCCTTGAAATGCATTGCATTTCAGGTAAACTAGCCTGGTGGCTAAAGCTCTCGCTTCACACACGGAGGGCCCGGGTTCAATTCCCGGCGGGGTGGAAACATTTCGACGCGTTTCCTTCACCTGTTGTCCTGTTCACCTAGCAGCAAATAGGTACCTGGGTGTTAGTCGACTGGTGTGAGTCGCATCCTGGGGGACAAGATTGAGGACCCCAATGGAAATAAGACAGACAGTCTTTGATGACACACTGACTTTCTTGGGTTATCTTGGGTGGCTAACATTCCGGGGTTAAAAATCCGAACAAAATCTTATCTTATCTCTCTTATAAAGATATTAAACTAACTAATCTCTCTTATCTTATCTTACTGTATATGGACATTAGGTTAGGTTAGGTAAGGTTTGTAAGGAAACAGGACAAGCATTTCCTGATGCGGCTCTTAGTCATAATATAGACACTAATGTTTTATTCTCTATTTACAGGTGTTTGCTTGATATTAGCGGTAGGAGAGTTCCAGTTAGCATCATCCCAGAGTAGTGATGACGAACCTACCTTTACTCCACCATCTGACACCTTGGGGTCACCAGTGTTGGTTGTCACAGATGGTCACACACGAAGCGAATTTCGACAGAGTACAAGTTTCACAGATAATATACTGGCTGAGGACCCCACTATAGAGGTATGAAAGTGTACTACAACAAATTGAAGGATTATCCTAGGTTAATTTATCAAAAAAGGCACTTTTGGAAATTGTTAACTTAAGTACATACTATATATTACATATATGTATAGTACTACAACGGAATCCCCATATCCACTGATTCGGTATTTGCTGTTTCAGTTATCCACTGTTTACTGTGGCCCAAAAGTAACCCTTAATAATGCCCCAAAGTGCAAAAACAATGATGCTGGCAGTTCTTCAAAGCATAAGAGAAGCTGTGAAATGCTTCCCATCAGTGAAAAAGTGCAAATTCTAAACTTATTTTGAATAAATTATCAATTAAACTTTATCATAAATATGTATGTACACAAATGAAAAATTACTTATACAGTGGACCCCCGAGTTTCGTAAAAACTTCACTCCTGAAGTCTGCTCAAGTGCCATTACCGAACGAATTTACTCCCTTAAGGAAAAATTTCACGTAGGTTAGTCTATTTCAGACCCCCAAAAATACACTTCCACAAGAACTTACAAAATTATACTTACATAATTGCACGATTTCCGGGGTATTCGTTAACCGAGGGTCCACTGTACATAGGGTTCGCCACTATCCATGGTTTTAGGTATCCATGGTAGGTCTTGGAACGTATCCCCAATGGATACGGGGGGACTACTGTATAGTATATAATATTTTAAATTTTCACTTCTGATTGCAACTAATTATATGTACAGTACTGTAATACCCCAGTACACAGCAATTTGAATAAAAAAAAGTAACTTTACTTTGGGGGGACAAGCAAACGTCAATCAGCATTATGCCATTACAGTTTAATATAATATGATAGTATATTGTATCTAAAGATTTCTGTGTAGATACAATATGGTGAAGTTTGGTAATAAACCTTTATCATATTTAAGTATCACCATGTAATTCATGTAATTAATTCTTATTTCCTTTTATAAAATTATTTGAACTTCAAATCAAATTTTGTGAACTTCAAAGTACAGTGGACCCCCGAGTTTCGTAAAAACTTCACTCCTGAAGTCTGCTCAAGTGCCATTACCGAACGAATTTACTCCCTTAAGGAAAAATTTCACGTAGGTTAGTCTATTTCAGACCCCCAAAAATACACTTCCACAAGAACTTACAAAATTATACAGTGGTACCTCGACTTACGATATTTTTTCATTCCAGAATGCTGTTCAAGTGCCATTACCAAACGAATTTATCTCCTTAAGAAATGTTGTTAAATAGACTAGTCCTTTTAGACC
>WNWK01018961.1:0-38819 GCA_009830355.1 Cherax destructor | reverse complement strand
GGTTGCTGGGGCAAGGTAATGACAGGTTCTGGGGCAAGGTAATGACAGGTTGCTGAGGGCAAGTAATGACAGGTTGCTGAGGCAAGGTAATGACAGGTTGCTGGGGCAAGGTAATGACAGGTTGCTGGGGCAAGGTAATGACAGGTTGCTGTAGGCAAAGTAATGACAGGTTGCTGGGCAAGGTAATGACAGGTTGCTAGGGCAAGGTAATGACGGGTTGCTGGGGCAAGGTAATGACGGGTTGCTGGGGCAAGGTAATGACGGGTTGCTGGGGCAAGGTAATGAAGGGTTGCTGGGGCAAGGTAATGAAGGGTTGCTGGGGAAAGGTAATGAAGGGTTGCTGGGGCAAGGTAATGACAGGCTGCTGGGGCAAGGTAATGACGGGTTGCTGGGGCAAGGTAATGACAGGATGCTGGGGCAAGGTAATGACGGGTTGCTGGGGCAAGGTAATGATGGGATGCTGGGGCAAGGTAATAGACGGGATGCTGAGGCAAGGTAATGATGGGTTGCTGGGGCAAGGTAATGACAGGTTGCTGGGGCAAGGTAATGACGGGATGCTGGGGCAAGGTAATGATGGGATGCTGGGCAAGGTAATGTCAGGTTGCTGGGGCAAGGTAATGACGGTTGCTGGGCAAGGTAATGAGGGTTGCTGTTGCAAGGTAATGACGGTTGCTGGGGCAAGGTATGACGGGTGCTGGGGCAAGGTAATGACAGGTTGCTGGGGCAAGGTAATGACGGTTGCTGGGGCAAGGTAATGACAGGCTGCTGGGGCAAGGTAATGACGGGATGCTGAGGCAAGGTAATGATGGGTTGCAGGGGCAAAGTAATGACAGGTTGCTGGGGGCAAGGTAATGACAGGTTGCTGGGGGCAAGGTAATGACAGGCTGCTGGGGCAAGGTAATGCCGGGATGCTGGGGCAAGGTAATGATGGGTTGCTGGGGCAAGGTAATGACAGGTTGCTGGGGCAAGGTAATGACGGGTTGCTGAGGCAAGGTAATGACGGGTTGCTTGGGCAAGGTAATGACGGGTTGCTGGGGCAAGGTAATGACGGTTGCTGGGGCAAGGTAATGACGGGTTGCTGGGGCAAGGTAATGACGGGTTGCTGGGGCAAGGTAATGACGGGTTGCTGGGGCAAGGTAATGACGGGTTGCTTGGGCAAGGTAATGATGGGTTCCTGGGGCAAGGTAATGACGGGTTGCTGGGGCAAGGTAATGACGGGTTGCTGGGGCAAGGTAATGACGGGTTGCTTGGGCAAGGTAATGATGGGTTCCTGGGGCAAGGTAATGACGGGTTGCTGGGGCAAGGTAATGACGGGTTGCTTGGGCAAGGTAAAAACGGGTTGCTGTGGCAAGGTAATGACAGGTTGCTGGTTCAAGGTAATGACGGGTTGCTTGGGAAAGGTAATGACGGGTTGCTTGGGAAAGGTAATGACGGGTTGCTTGGGAAAGGTAATGACGGGTTGCTTGGGCAAGGTAATGACAGGTTGCTGGGGGCAAGGTAATGACAGGTTGCTGGGGGCAAGGTAATGATAGGTTGCTGGGGGCAAGGTAATGACAGGTTGCTGGGGGCAAGGTAATGACAGGTTGCTGGGGCAAGGTAATGACAGGTTGCTGGGGGCAAGGTAATGACAGGTTGCTGGGGCATAGTAATGACAAGTTCCTCGGGCAAATGACAAAAAATTGCTGGGGCAAGAAAGCGTTGATGAGGCAGACGAGTAAATTTTAAGGGAAAATGGCGGACGTAGGTCACACGCTGTTAAGGAAAGACTTTAGATTAAAAAAAAATATATGGTACATCGGTAGTGTACTGCTGCCTTATTCTACACTAAGTTACATAATAAGATGGCAACTTATTATTGAAAGCTGATTGCTAGGAGCATGAGCTAAAATGAGGAAATGTGCAACAAAGTCTGAGGTCAAGATACCCGATTGAAATTTGAGCCACCTGACCTCGCTCCCTCCTTCGCTTCCATCTTCAGACAAGAACGAAACCAATGCTTCGTGTCATCCTTTGTGCGCGATACCGAAATCAGCATGAAAATTGCCTCGGCAATTGTCCATTCGAAGACTATTATGTCTTCCAATGGGCTGGAGAAAATAACGTAATTTTTTAAGGTGAGAAACTTGGGCTTCCAACGCGGAAATGATACAAGATTTTGCCACCGAAGTGGCTAGTTTATCGTGCACCTCATATCCATCCTGTGCACGGTAGCGCAAGAGCATATGGATATACAAAATGCCTAGGAACTTGGCCCCAAAAGGGTTAACTGGAGTACAATTGGATTTATATCTACGGTTCACTTATCTATTCCTCAACAAGTGGACAATTAAGCACAGTGTTCAAGACAGTGACCATATACCTTACTATATAATTTGCATTTGGTTTGATCATCATGTGTGTCTCCCAAACTGCCAGAAGTACTTGTAACCAAGCCTAAGCCTGGCCACTATAACATCAGTCTGTTCACATTGCAAGTTGCTCCATAAACATACTTATCTACGTTCATGTTATCAGACTTCTAATTGCATTCCTATAACATCCATTTTCATTATTTACTTCTCTCCTAATATTATTCATAATGCTAGACACAGATATACCAAAATTATATCCTACATTCTCCTTCAGGGTACTCTCTTTGGCTAACATATCAACTTTATCATGAAGGAGTAATCCAATGTGTGATGGAATCCATAGCAATTGTAAATTAATTCCCTTTTCCCGGATTTTTTAGTATCTATACCTGGCTTCTCCAATGAGTCAAGAGCCCTCAATGATGACACAGAATCAGTAATGATGATAGAGTCAAGCTCAGTGTTATAAGTTAGCTTTAGCTCCATTAGAATTTCAAACAATTCAGTTTGCAGTGTAGACGCAGTGTTGAGTTAGGCATAAGAATTAACAACTGGGCGTCTACACTGCAATGGCACAAGGTACTCTTGAAATGCAGTCAAATATTGCTTTATGAGAGAACGAGTAACAGTTCCAGAAATAATGTCAGATGATCTAATGTTTAGAGAGTACAATAAAGCAAATGTATCGATAACGGAGAGGATTATAACTTGCAGAACAAGAGAAGAACAGGCATTAATGTTACTCCTAAAGGAAACTCTCATCTGGAGTACATTTCTGTGCTCACATCCACCCACGATGCAGGTTGAAAGAGACTGAAGTCATGGGGCCAAAGAGCAAAGAGTCATCTACATAGCGGAGCCACAGAGAAGGACTCATACGAGTAGTAGGAAGAAGAACAGTTTCGAGGTATTTTATTTAAAGATTAGCAAGAACATTGGATTGAGGAGAGACCACAGCGAGATCCTCGGTGGTCTCTCACTTCGGTGTCAACACTGAAGCTAATCTTTATATGGAATCCTTGGAAACTGTTCTTCCTGCTGCTCTTGTGTGCCCTTCCCTGTGGCTCCGCTATGTAGATGACATCTTTGATCTTTGGCACCATGACTTTAGTCTCTTTCAACTATTTCTCAATGCCCTTAACAATCTTCTTCATTCCATCAAGTGAGATAACTCAACAAGAAATATATTTCAAGACAATTAAGATAACCGAGCTAAAAATATACATGTTTCACGTCTCGATTAGAATCGGTAAAACATCGAACAATTACATCACAATGAGCTGTCTGTGTTCTCTGGATTGTATTATATTTATGAAGTGCTAAACCCGTATTGGCCATACAGTACAAAAAATAGTGGAGGCTCGATCCTCCGTCCATTCATCGTGACTTCGATCTCTGGCCAACCAGGATGTTGTTGATTGTATTTTCTGGAACAGAAAATAATTTACGTGTGGAGAATACTTCGAGTTTATATAAACAATAAATTAGAAGTAAAACTTACCGTAACAAGAGTGTCGGGTAAATGACTGTCACCACAAAGTCTATCCTTCAAATTTCGACCCAAAAATCTAAGAAACTTTTGCTGGAACAGAGGCGGAAGTCCTCAAGAAAGAACTGAACAAGTACGGGCCTGATCAGCTAGCATGTGATAAGTATGCTGGCCGCAAGCTGCAACAGACTGGTTGATCGGTGTATAGGTCTGATCATCTAGCACATGATAAGCATGTGGGCCGCAAGTTGCAACAGATAGGTTGATCGGCGGTCAGCTGGTAATACGGAGAGAGTAAGCGCTAACACGTAAATCACAGTTAAGCTCAATTCTCCTTCTCATATACAGTAGTATTATCTTCTTTATCATCATGGGGAACTGCCAGGTTTGAGCCAAGGAATGGAAGGACAGCTCCCATTCCTCAGATCAAAAGCTCCTCATCACCAAGCTAGAAGGTGTCACTTTCTCCTGCGATAACTTACACTTTAAGAACTACTTAGAAGATACTGAACACCCTGAAGACCCGTTACTTCAAGCTGATCATTGTAGTCGTCATGGTCGTGGTGGGACCTGAAGACCTGTTACTTCAAGCTGATCATTGTAGTCGTCATGGTCGTGGTGGGACCTGAAGACCCGTTACTTCAAGCTGATCATTGTAGTCGTCATGGTCGTGGTGGGACCTGAAGACCTGTTACTTCAAGCTGATCATTGTAGTCGTCATGGTCGTGGTGGGACCTGAAGACCTGTTACTCAAGCTGATCATTGTAGTCGTCATGGTCGTGGTGGGACCTGAAGACCCGTTACTCAAGCTGATCATTGTAGTCGTCATGGTCGTGGTGGGACCTGAAGACCTGTTACTTCAAGCTGATCATTGTAGTCGTCATGGTCGTGGTGGGACCTGAAGACCTGTTACTCAAGCTGATCATTGTAGTCGTCATGGTCGTGGTGGGACCTGAAGACCCGTTACTCAAGTGTCATTGTAGCGTCATGTGTGACTGAAGACCGTCGTCATGGTCGTGGTGGGACCTGAAGATCCGTCGCTTCCAGCGGGCCCTCTTATTCGTCAAGACCCAGTTGGGAGTACTGCCGTGGTCGTCGATGAAAGACCGGGTCGTGGTCGCCGGGCTATCAGCGAACAATCATTGTGGTCACTGAAGATTACTACAGCTCTCAGCTCACCAAAGAACTGCATTTATTTGAGCTCTAAATTATGGGTATTTTTACTCTAATCGGCAAATGATTTACGCTACCTTGTTGCTTGCCAACAATGAAATGCGTACGTACGCCCGTGCGTACGTGCGCCCGTGCGCCCGTGCGTACGTGCGCCTGTGCTAGAAATGTGTGGGAAAGTGGGTTAAAAGTTCTGAAACTATAGATGAATGAAAACAATTGCATATAATGTTCACATGAGAACGGAACAATATTCATTACGTTCGTTTACACCAGTAATAAGTTGAGCTCGTTTATACTCATTTATGCTGTTTAAATGTGCATAAAAGCTAATTTACACTGGTAAAATGTACATAGGATTTGCTGGCACGAATGAAATGTATATAGGCTTTGTAAATGCCACTAACATGCACTTAGGATTTTTTTTTTATTGGTAAAATGTATAATACTGTTTGTTGTGGTAATATTTACACAGGACGGTTCGTTGATACCATTCAAACAAAAAATGTGTCACTGATACCATTTATTTAGGAGATGGTTCACTGATACCATTCATTCAAGGGATAGTTCACTGATACCATTCATTCAAGGGATAGTTCACTGATACCATTCATTCAAGGGATAGTTCACTGATACCATTCATTCAAGGGATAGTTCACTGATACCATTCATTCAAGGGATAGTTCACTGATACCATTCATTCAAGGGATAGTTCACTGATACTATTCATTCAAGGGATAGTTCACTGATACCATTCATTCAAGGGATAGTTCACTGATACCATTCATTCAAGAAGATTACCAAAATTGTCATTAGAAAGAAAACTTACTTTATATATATATATATATATATATATATATATATATATATATATATATATATATATATATATATATATATATATATATATATATATATATATATATACTATATATATATATATATGGCCCGAACTGAGTTCACTGAGTACGGTTTTACCTGGACAATGAAAGTTGGGTTCATTTCTAATATCGGATGATTTCCTAGGTGCATATGTTTTTTTTTTTTTTTGCCAGCATTGTGTTTAGGGGGTTCGTCTCGCGTCACTTCCTCCCCACAACACGTCTGCTCTTCAAACCCACTCACCAAAAATTATTTTTTTTGTTGAAAAAACTTACAGAAAACCGCGTATGGCTACACTGTTTGCCACTGGCGTGTACATAGTGCACAAAAACATCCAAGAAACGTCAAGACAATTAATTTAATGCCGGATATGAAGAAATTTTACGGTCGTTCCTGGAGAGGATGATGGGAATTTCTTCCTCTGGGTACAAAATAATTAAGTTAAAAGTGCTATGTACTGGACCTCATAATGTGCCAAAAAATCAGTTAATTTATCAAATTAGCACTCAGCGTCCAGCAACACACTGCCAGGACCTCCACCCACTTACACGAATAAGTTTGTATCACACAACCCGAAGATTCACGTGTTAAACTATATAGTATAATATATCCTGTGTTAAACTATATAGTCTGGTTAATGTTAACAGAAAATTTTGTTCACATTCTTGCTACGAACCAGGAACCAAAAGAACATATGAGTATTACGAACCAACAATCAGGAGAACATATTATGATTACTACGAACCAAGAACTAGGAAAACATATGAGTATTTCTGATAAGATTCGTGCAATTAGCTGAAACACATGTCTAGATCTCTTAGGAAAATTATCTTCAACTATGCAAAGTATAACCGCTAATAGCGAAATAAAAGGTGACTCTTGCTTGGAAGCCCAGGACACACGGGTTGACACCAACAAGCTCACTGTAGCCAGCTGGCCCAGTGGCTTACGCAATGGCCTGGAAATTTAAGACTCACACGCCATGAGTTCAAATCCCACCGTTTCTGTGGTTTGTAAACTGTAGGTAGAAGACACATACGCAATAATCACTGATATGCATACACTCGTATTTCCGCGTCCATCCTCTCTCTGAGGTTACCTAACATGTTAACTTTGCAAAAATCGCTTAGAAGCTATACAAGATGCAAAAGTGCCACGGGAGGGATTTGAATGATAGCTCTAGGCCTTTCGTGTTGCAATCAACGCATCATCAGGAACTTGCAATGTTTCAGAAAAGAGAGGGATCCAAGCAAATAAAATCTCAGGGAGAGCCAGCAAAAGGCGCTCCCTGTGATTGTATTTGCTTGGAACTCCTCCTCCTTTATGCAACATTGCAAGCTCCTGATGATGTGTTGATTGCAACACGGCCTTGAGCTATCATTCAACTCCCCCCGGTGGTTGTTTTGCATGTTAACTCTAAATGACACCACTTTTAACCTATGTTCACCTGACCTATTCCACTATATATACAGTTCGTGTTAGCTTCTCTGTATTAGGACTGAAGAAGACACTCGTGGCAAGAAGATTCATTAATCAAAGCCTTGATTATTACATGCGTGTCTTTTCCCCTACAATACATATTTGCTGACTGAAGGTGTGTGTGATTCCACGCTCTATGTTGCGGCTGGAGGATCGAATGTCTCGGTATGTGAACCTGATACAACGCTCACCGACTCTGTGTAAAGAGCAGGTAAACCCTGGCTACTTGCTCTCTTCTCGTAATCGTAGGCTCTTTTACGTAATAACTAAGGAAGTTCTTCGTTATAGCATCCATTAACTTGGCTCTCCGCCTTCTCTATCATGTGGCTCTCTTATTTCGCAATCTGTATTTTGGTGATTGACGCTACCCATTATTAGAAACTTTGTGCACTCATATCAGCGCCCAGGACGGACGTGAGTGTGTGTGTGAGTGAATTTGAGTGAATATGTGTGTGTGTCTGTACGTACGTACGTACTCACACATCTGTGGTTGCAGGGGTCGATTCACAGCTCCTGGCCCAGTAATTTAGCTCTTATCGACCAGTTATACACATTTCTATCTTTTTAACAACCCATGATACCTAATCTTGAAACTAGTTTACAGTCTCTGCCTCTTCCACCTCTTGAAGAGCAAGTGAAATAGAAAAGGGATTACATCAAGCTCACAATATCACTCCCTCTCAGGAAGATCCCAACTCCGAACTACCAGTCCGATACCCACAATACCACAGTACTCCTCGTTCACCTCTGGTGTCTACACACGTTTCACAAGTATTAATATTTTCGTGAATCAGGTAACCCGATAATTATAAAAACCACGTTATGAGATAAACCACGTTAGAAGAAAAACCACGAGTTAGAAGAAAAACCACGAGTTAGAAGAAAAACCACGAGTTAGGAGAAAAAGGCCCAAGCCACTGGCACACAGTTAAAACGTCGTCGACAGCCAACAAGTCACACGGAGAGGGGGGGCAGAGAGCACGTAGTTTTTTCCCCCGGATACGCAAGCACGGTGAAACCTCCACTTCCACACGGCACGCAACCACGTCTGCAAATGAATTATCTTATTTCAAGATGATTATGTAATCCATCCCTCCACTCCCTCCCTCCCTCCCACCTGATAGCTGGCGTTCACTTCCTTACTCGTCTCGGCGCTGGGAAAAATTCAGATTTCGAATTCGTTTGCACTAGTGGATTGCTGTTAATCACGGTTCGGGACGCGGAAACTACCCTGGTGCCACCTAGCGACACACGTGGTGCCACCTAGCGACACACGTGGTGCCACCTAGCGACACACGTGGTGCCACCTAGCGACACACCTGGTGCCATCTAGCGACACACCTGGTGCCATCTAGCGACACTAATCCACTTAACCCAGAATCTCCTCATAATGAGCAAACAATAACAGAGGCAACGGACGCACTGTACACCATTATATATACACCTCAATGGACGCACTACACATTATACCTGAATGGACGCACTACACATTATACCTGAATGGACCCATTGCACACCATCATAGTGTACAGAAGGAACAGATGCACTGAACACCGGTGGAAACCATAATTAGAAAAGATTCCGCATCCTTGCTTCTATGGCGACTGCTACAGGCCGGTGCTCGGCCACAGACCAGGTAAGAGATAGGTGCGATAACTTAAAAATGCTATCACATCTATTAAAACCACGCGTACTTAGACTACTCCAAATAATAGACAGCAGACAACAGTTTAGAACGTTGCAGAACAAGCTTTTACTGAGTCAACATTTATACTCTATATACTGTATGTCAGAGGCAAACCGCGTCCCAATAATATGTCTCATCTTTACTCGTAGTTAAAATATAAGAAAATCCCATAAAACAGACATTAAAAATCAATGAAAATCCCTAAACTACAGAAAACACTGACGTTTCGGATTCCTGTAAAATTGTGTTAAAATATTTGCTGAACTTTTTAAACATATGTTGAAGGCTGTTGTTGTTGTTGTTGAAGTCTTCATATGTCTCATTATCACAGAGTAATCTTAGAATTGTGTTTTATACCTCAGTTTATCTAAAATTACTGTCTGTAATATTTTATCTGACTTTACATTACTATTTCTTTTAAGTGTTCTAATTCAAGTTGAAATCTTTTAGGAATCCCCGCGTGTCTGAGGTTGTTATTCCAGGTACTGATAACACAGCCACTTAGAAACTCAACTGCTAATATCAATGTTTATGTTTCATTTAAATAGTGAATAAGAGTCAAATTAAATGAGCGATTCAATGGCAACCCGTTTTATGGTGTGGTTAAACAGTTCAAAAAAATTTAAACACGATTCTATGAAAATTCGAATGTATTAAACAATTTATGTAATGCTTATCAATAACACACAGGGAGGGAGGGATGCCCACTGCGTCTGATAACACACAGGGAGGGAGGGATGTCCACTGCGTCTGATAACACACAGGGAGGGAGGGATGCCCACTGCGTCTGATAACACACAGGGAAGGAGGGATGTCCACTGCGTCTGATAACACACAGGGAGGGAGGGATGTCCACTGCGTCTGATAACACACAGGGAGGGAGGGATGTCCACTGCGTCTGATAACACACAGGGAGGGAGGGATGTCCACTGCGTCTGATAACACACAGGGAGGGAGGGATGTCCACTGCGTCTGATAACACACAGGGAGGAGGGATGTCCACTGCGTCTGATAACACACAGGGAGGGATGGATGTCCACTGCGTCTGATAACACACAGGGAGGGAGGGATGTCCACTGCGTCTGATAACACACAGAGAGGGAGGGATGTCCACTGCGTCTGATAACACACAGGGAGGGAGGGATGTCCACTGCGTCTGATAACACACAGGGAGGGAGGGATGTCCACTGCGTCTGATAACACACAGGGAGGGAGGGATGCCCACTGCGTCTGATAACACACAGGGAGGGAGGGATACCCACTGCGTCTGATAACACACAGGAGGAGGCATGCCCACTGCGTCTGATAACACACAGGGAGGGAGGGATACCCACTGCGTCTGATAACACACAGGGAGGGAGGGATGCCCACTGCGTCTGATAACACACAGGGAGGGAGGGATACCCACTGCGTCTGATAACACACAGGGAGGGAGGGATGCCCACTGCGTCTGATAACACACAGGGAGGGAGGGAGGGATACCCACTGCGTCTGATAACACACAGGGAGGGAGGGATACCCACTGCGTCTGATAACACACAGGGAGGGAGGGATACCCACTGCGTCTGATAACAAGCAATGTCAATTCTGTTGGCTAGATACTTCTCTCCTGCTGTTGTCTTACCTATAATTCTTATACAAGTAAGAGTCAAAACTTCACCACAAGACTGAACAGTTTAAATTTGTCAATAGTGAAGGTGGTTAGTTTTGATGTTAATTCGTGTTTCACAAAGGTTCCCGTTAAAGAAACTATAAAGTTTCATATTAGAGTCTGCGATACTTTAGATGCACAAGTAAACAATAAGCAAATTTATCAGATAAACTAGATTACATGTTTACAGTCAACAATGTGTTTTACAGGCAAACCTACAGCGGTGCAATGAGAAATCCCCAAAGCCCAATGTTTACTATTTTTTTATAAAATACTTTGAAATATAATTAACATTGCTATTACTTCCAGGTTAATTTGGTCGAGATACGAGATTTGAAACTTTCTCAATGTGCCAGGTCAAAATTTTGATACCTTCTTGAATTTCGTAAACGGATAGCACCTGTGTGAAGGCAACAATGTATAGAAAAAGATATGCATTAGACCACATGCATTATTTCTCGTCTCTCATAAACCAAAAAGGTAATTAGTGGATAATATCATCGAAGTTCCTAACAGTCTGTAGTGTGTGCCAAGTCATTCCAATGGTGAAATATTTAAATACGTAACATTGATTCATTTCGCAGGTTCCTTCCACTGCCAACAACAACAAAACCTTTATACAGCTCAGATTACCACATCTAAAGACTACATTAAATCTTGGTGTTACCTTGTAATGAGAGACTGAAATAAAAAACCGACTAGTGTTACTGAGCGATCATTAATGTAGCATGCAGCTATAACAACACTATCAAGAGATTAGTGAAAACGAACCAAATGATAAGGTATGATAAGGTTGACAAGGCTGCCGTCAATAACACCGAGGGAAGAACAGTGTACGTGAGGTGTGACTTCACTTCAACCAACAAACATCAACAAACATCACGTGAGCACAAACCTGAGACTGACGCACACCAGAGTAACCAACAGTAACCCCCCAACAACTTCAAGGAATGTTTGATAAGATTTCATTCAACACAAACTGTAGAGCGTGATTATGTATATTACTAATTCCACAATTTTGTCTCCAATATCTCTTAAAAAAACTGTCTTGAAGAAGTTTAATACGTGTGAGCACAGATTGTGCTAACAGTTAAAATAATTAAAACAATTGAGCGATTTAACCATAAAAATGGGAGTTAAAATTGCACATTGTAGATGAATCATCCCAGGGTCTCACGACTTAGAAGCTGAAACCAAAACCAAATGATTTAGTTTTTGGACGTAGGCAAAATATCTAACTATATACGAAGTCTGTATATATGGTCTGTAAAAAAAAAAAAGGACAAAATAAAGCTTGTGAGAAATTAGGGTGCGAAGCCTGGCAATACTGAAGCCAAGTAAAGAAATTCAGGTGAAGCTATGTTTCTTATCGGCTGTTATCGTGAACTAGTAAGGCAACGTAGTCAACGATGAATTTTAATACGAACTACAAGAAGTTTAAATGTGTATTTTTAATGTTACGGAAGAAACCTACATTACTATCAATAATATGCTTCATAAAGAACCAGTCCAGTAAGTAAGTTACTGAAGCTGGGAACCAGAGAAGAGACCGAAGGAAGGAAGACCTCTACAAGTTAAATACAATAATACAGAAATAGACGTCACAAGCGTTCCAAGGAACATTTAGAAGATAACATTTGCGGAGTGTGACAAGCTAATAAATGTTAAAAACTACCTTCGGGTAAACAAGCACTATGAGTTAAGACTAAAGAAGTTTAGATCATAAGATAATGGAGAGAAGACTCAAAAGAAGACATGACCCAAACATACAAGATACTCAGACTAAGAGAGACTACGAAGCGGAACGAGAGGAAACTACATGCAAACAAAATTCCAAGAGGAGTCACACACGCACACATCCCCGCCATCAGCGCCGCTACTCCAGTACAAATTCCTGTCTTCCTGGTGGTGATTTTAAAAGGTTTTAAATTAGGAAACGCAAGAGAGAGGAACGTCTGGGAGCGAGGAAGCTGTAAGAGGGACAGGATGATGGATCCACACACACACACACACACACACACACACACACACACACACACACACACAACACACACACCTGAACCTGCAATACCTTGGCCACTGGCAATCCATTTTTTGAAGACTCGCTTTGGTGAACAATAACAGTACAAGATCTCACTCACATTACGGAAAATTATTGCTTTGGTATTCGTCGTAATCGAATCAAGGAAAAAAATACATTTCAAGGCCAGAGAGGTAAGAATTATGAGCATCTCATGTGCACCGTGCACCACCATGATCACCACCACCATCGCCAGGGTTATCATCAGCAGCAGGCTGTGTGCATCGTGATCACCGCCAGAGTTATCATCAGCAGCAGGCTGTGTGCACCGTGCACCACCATGATCACCACCACCATCGCCAGGGTTATCATCAGCAGCAGGCTGTGTGCATCGTGATCACCGCCAGAGTTATCATCAGCAGCAGGCTGTGTGCACCGTGCACCACCATGATCACCACCACCATCGCCAGGGTTATCAGCAGCAGCAGGCTGTGTGCATCGTGATCACCGCCAGAGTTATCATCAGCAGCAGGCTGTGTGCACCGGGCACCACCATGATCACCACCACCATCGCCAGGGTTATCAGCAGCAGCAGGCTGTGTGCACCGTGCACCACCATGATCACCACCACCATCGCCAGAGTTATCATCAGCAGCAGGCTGTGTGCATCGTGATCACCGCCAGAGTTATCATCAGCAGCAGGCTGTGTGCACCGGGCACCACCATGATCACCACCACCATCGCCAGGGTTATCAGCAGCAGCAGGCTGTGTGCTCCGGGCACCACCATGATCACCACCACCATCGCCAGGGTTATCAGCAGCAGCAGGCTGTGTGCACCGGGCACCACCATGATCACCACCACCATCGCCAGGGTTATCAGCAGCAGCAGGCTGTGTGCACCGAGCACCACCATGATCACCACCCCCATCGCCAGAGTTATCATCAGCAGCAGGCTGTGTGCACCGTGCACCACCATGATCACCACCACCATCGCCAGAGTTATCATCAGCAAAAGGCTGTGTGCACCGGGCACCACCATGATCACCACCACCATCGCCAGGGTTATCAGCAGCAGCAGGCTGTGTGCACCGTGCACCACCATGATCACCACCACCATCGCCGCCAGGGTTATCAGCAGCAGCAGGCTGTGTGCACCGTGCACCACCATGATCACCACCACCATCGCCAGAGTTATCATCAGCAGCAGGCTGTGTGCACCGTGCACCACCATGATCACCACCACCATCGCCGCCAGGGTTATCATCAGCAGCAGGCTGTGTGCACCGTGCACCACCATGATCACCACCACCATCGCCAGGGTTATCAGCAGCAGCAGGCTGTGTGCACCGTGCACCACCATGATCACCACCACCATCGCCGCCAGGGTTATCAGCAGCAGCAGGCTGTGTGCACCGTGCACCACCATGATCACCACCACCATCGCCAGAGTTATCATCAGCAGCAGGCTGTGTGCACCGTGCACCACCATGATCACCACCACCATCGCCAGGGTTATCATCAGCAGCAGGCTGTGTGCACCAGGCACCACCATGATCACCACCACCATCGCCAGAGTTATCAGCAGCAGCAGCAGCAGGCTATGTGCGCACCGAGAATAGTGAAACTCTCGAAACTCTTCAAAGGTATATACCGTGCACCATGATCAACACCGCCAGAGTTATCAGCATTATCATCAGCAGCAGCCCGTGTGCACCGTGCACCACCATGATCACCACCGCCAGTTATCTTCAGCAACAGCCTGTGTGCACCGTGCATCACCACCGTTAGTTACCACCAACAATAACCTGTGTTCATCTAGGCTTCACGAGTCCTCATTACACTTCCTCCTAATTAATGCCTCTTGATCCTTGGGTTAAACTTGATTACAACCCATTCCCCAGAAACTGCATAATCCCCTACGTGTTTACTGTTCCCTCCCATTAATTAATTTAATGATCCTCAGGCGTCCAAGAATATTTGTCATTCCTACCAAATTTGTCCACTAATGAGTTCACTTCCTCTCACCCCCTAGTACTGACTCCCCCAAGACAGGACTCGCAGCAATGGTTTTAAGTTGGAAAAAATCAGATTCAGGAAGGATATAGGAAAGCACTGGTTTAGTAATAGAGTTGTGGATGAGTGGAACAAACTCCCGAGTACCCTCATAGAAGCTAAAATGTTGTGTAGTTTAAAAAATAGGTTAGATAAATACATGCTGGTAACCTTTTCCTCCTTACCAGCTCCAACCATCCCACACTCACTCCCAAACCCATTTAGGCGAAGCTTCAGCCTCTTATTTTCCTCCTGAAGAAGTAGAACCTCCTCCTTCAACACTTTAACCTGAGATTCTAAAACACTACAACAAGCCATGGTGCTCAATAACACTCCACGCTAATCCCCAGACAGCTTTCGACAGGATGACCTCACGTGACCACTGACCTCAGCGTTCTTATGTTGAATGGACTCCTTTTCAGCAACTACTTAGGAGAAACGCTAAACCCGTGAGGATGTTTCAGGTCGAGGGCTGGTGGAGACTGGACACCCCCGTGTTTAGCTAAGAGCGAGACAAGACACTATCAAGATGTGGGGTGTGTGACAAAGTATATGTGGGGGGAAACAGCCAGTTCTCTGGATATTAGGATCAGAGAATACAAAAACGCTTGCAACCGTGATGACTGTAGAAAGGCCTGTCTTCAACACAGGGACGATGTTGGACACCTCATGGAATTCAGTGAGGCTAGATTATAGTCATTAAGGAAGAAGATTTAAGACGGCGAAAGTCTATAGAGGCTGCCCTAATTGCTGTCAGTAACATTAACAATAAAAAATCCGTTAGTTACACCATATCCAAATTGGTAAACGTATATTGCAAATTCTGGAGACCGCTGTAACATGATAATGACGGGTCCTTCTCAAGCCCAACCCATGTCGTCACAATTATACTACTACTACCAGTACTACTGCTGCTGCTGCTAGTACTACTACTACTACTACCCACGCGACCTTCCATCTGACTCTTGTCACTATATATGCTCATTTCTTAGTGGGTGTGGGTGGAAGTAACTTAGACCTGACTAGCTTAGGCTAGTAAATGATTTGGACCTGCCTTGCATGGGCCAGTAGGCCCATGCAGTGAATTAGCACTGTCTGTCTGTAGTAAGTGTATGTGTATGTACAATGACAGAATGTGTAACTATAACGTAGCATGTGTACCAACAATAAATCATGTATACCAACATTGAATCATGTGTACTTGAATGAATCCTGTGTACCCAGGAATTACGGTCATGCGTATGTACAAGGAACCCTCCTCAATCTTAATGCAGGATCTTGAAAGCCACGTTCGTTACGTTACGAGACCGGAAGAGACATTATATATACTGCAATACTGCCACATACATGTTATTATGTGTGGACACCCGTACTGTGACACGCACCTTCTCAGAGAGTTACACTTCCGTCCGTCCGTCCGTTAGTTAGTTACCAGTTGTCAAAGGCACTTGTCGATAGACACTTGGCCTGTTATTTGGTATATATGTGTGTGTGTGTGTGTATGTTTATGTCTGTGTGTCAGTGTCTGTCTGTGTCTGTCTCAAGTATGAGAACCGGTATACCAACTAGATTTCATTTGAACTTAGGAAGGTTTCTCACAACCCACATTTTACCAGATTCACGACTGTTGTATGACCCCGAGGGGTTTAGCGGATCCCAAAAAATAACAACAGGATGGCCATAAAAGTCTGGAAACACGAATTTCAAGATAAATCTTTTTTTTTTTTTTTAAATATGATGCACAAAAAGACGCATAGGTTCATGGGCTCCTGCAAGTGCCTATGAACCCACCCCACTACACAGCAACGCTGCATTCCTGGTTTAATGTTGATTTCCCCCCCCCCTAACAGTGTTGGTCAACGACGTGATACCGTCCAAACCATACCACGGGTGGGGTTCGAACCCGCGGTCAGCAAGATCCCAGAATCATAATCACAAGGATTATTTCCTCTGGAGATGCGTCAAGGCGAAAGTGTACGAAGTGAAAATGATGGTTATTGGTCATCCGAAGCAACGCATCAACGTATAACTGCGTCAAGTGCTCTGGTTAATGGAGGTGGCTTGCCGGAAATGGTTTCATTATAATAATTGTATGCAATATTGACAAGTAGATGGGTAGCTTTGAAATGGTCAGTCTCTCAGCCTTGAGAAGTGTTCAGCTCCATAGTCTTGTTCAAGACTATGGAGGTAAACATATCTCATGGTTGAGGGACTGACCACCTCGAAACTCTTTCCTCAGGTTTGGAGTGATCTTATCACATGATCTTTACCTTTCCACTGCTCCCGTCTCTGTATTCGACTTTAGAAACCTACTGTGTAGGTGAGATGTTTCGCTAATCAAGATACCTAACCTGCACATGCGTCTTACTTATTGATAACACGCTTCCATGAACTTTCAAAGACGCATTAACCAATGCATTAATGTTCGTAGATTATATTTTGAACAATTATTGTACTAACAATACTCAGGCAAAAAAAAAAAAACAATACAGAGTATTACACAACAGTGTGTATTGTTACAATAATTGTTCAAGATATGATCCACGAACATTAATGTATTGGTTAATGCGTCTTTTGAAATTTCTGCTAAGCTTGTTCTCAATGAGTAAGACACATGTGCAACAGTTAGGCAGTTAAAGAAAACAATACTATGTTTTCAGACTTTGTTGCCAGCCCTGGTAGATTCCAGACACTTGGTGGCCAGTGAAGCTTTTGTCCACCGAGGTGTCTTCTGCACAGTGGCAGGGAGGAGAGTGTGTGGTGATTATAACGAAGTACTATGATTTGTTCATTGTTCTCCTTCAGCAACAGGAGGAATTCGGGGTGAGCGTTGTACCAAGCATATAACCCAAGATGGCATTAAACCAAATAGCTAATGTAACAAATGATTCTCAACTACGATTTGCTTTCAGGATCCTAAATATGGAGTCATTCACGGCCCAACATATGGCATATTCTATGGCATATTCCAGGCTCATATCGGAGTATGCAGCACCAGTATGGAACCCACACCTGAACAAGCATGTCAAAAAAAAAAAAAAAAAAAAGGAGAAAGTGCAGAGGTTTGCATTAAAACTGGACGCAGAGCCAAGGCGTGTGCTATAAGGAGAGGTTAAGGGAGCTAAACCTGATAACATTAGAGGACAGAAAGATTAAGAGTGATATGAAAACGAATTACAAAATACTAAGAGGAACTGATAGGGTTGACAGGGACAGATTGTACAAGAATGGTATACAATACCGACAATGTGAAATTGAGACACATGTGCAACATCTGGGTATCTTTATAGTAGACGTTTCGCCATCCAGTGGCTTTATCAATACAAAATTCTAGGACATAATATGGAGAGTAGAACTATATACAAAAGATGAGGTAATCAGTCCCTCGGACTATTTAAGGAGAAGCCTCATTGTCTGATCTTCATATTCTCCAGACCTACGGTGCTGAACACACCAACTCCAAGGCCGAGGCACTGATTACCTCATCTTTTGTATATAGTTCTACTCTCCATATTATGTCCTAGAATTTTGTATTGATAAAGCCACTGGATGGCGAAACGTCTACTATAAAGATACCCAGATGTTGCACATGTGTCTTAATTTCACAGGGACAGATTGTTTGAGAGGCGGGAAACAGGAGCACGAGGGCACAGCTGAGAGTTGAAACACACATTATTCACAGGGATGTTCCGTATTTCTTTAGTCTTAGAATAGTCAGGTAGTGGAACGACTTGGACAGTAGAGTAATATTGTATTTCTTCTTTGGGAAGAAATACAATAGAGCTTTCGAAGCCAGGAAAGAGTAAAGCCAGTAGCAGCCAGCGAAAAGGAGAGGTTAGAAGCCGAGACTCGACCCCTCCAACCACATATAGGTGAGCGCGCGTGCGCACATACATACATACAAACAACAAACAGACAGACACACACACACACACATACACATACGGGATTTTCGAGTGTGTGGAGTTACCTTGCTCCCTGTGATGGATCACGCACTTCATCCTTTCCCAATTTCCTTTCATTTTCCCCTCCCTAACATACGCCAACGCCCTTTCCCTCTATTTCCCTCCCTCACCCATGCTCGTCCTCCCACACCCATCTTCCCCTCTCACCCATGATCGTCTTCCCTCATCCAGCTAAACTGACCAGGTTAAGTACCTGGTTAATTTATCTATTGCTGGTAGCATCCGTCTGGCCTACATAGCATTTACAGCCTGGTTGATCTGACACTTGGAGAAAGTAATATTTCGATTTCCTCTTAACAACTACCTTTCTTCCAGCAATATTTCTAGTCTGTGCTGGTTGCAGGATGGTTTTGGACCATCTCTAATTGCACTTATTGAACCCCTGTGTTTCACTGGGTTTATTCTATACTTCCGTATCTCTCACAGAGAACCTTCACGGCACACATAGCTGCCATAAAACACCTCAATTACTGGGAACTCTTGAAGTTCCTAATCTGTACTCCATAGAACGCAGGCGGGAGAGATACATGATCATATACACTTGGAAAATCCTAGAGGGATTAATACCAAACTTGCACACGAAAATCACTCCCAATGAAAGCAAAAGACTCGGCAGACGATGCAACATCCCCCCAATGAAAAGCAGGAGTGCCACTAGCAAGATGAGAGACAACACAATAAGTGTCATAGGCCCAAGACTGTTCAACTGCCTCCCAGCATACATAAGGGGGATTACCAATAGACCCCTGGATGTCTTCAAGCAGGCACTGGACAAGCACATAAAGTCAGTACCTGACCACCCGGGCTGTGGTTCGTACGTCGGTTTGCGTGCGGCCAACAGTAACAGCCTGGTTGATCAGGCCCTTATCCACCATGAGGCCTGGTCACAGACCAGGCCGCGGGGGCGTTGACCCCCGGAACCCTCTCCAGGTATACTCAAGTAAGTTCTTATGGTAGTGAACAGATTAATTAGCAAACCTTAGTTATCTTCCAAGTATAATTCATCAGGTATCTATCACTCCTCCGTTCTACGTAGGTCAGACGTTTTGCTGTGTTCAGAAAACGACCTCTGTGTATTTACTATATCCTAATATCTCTCCTTCCTTTGAAGAGGTGTGAGCATAGAACAATATATGAGACGTGAGAGCGATCCCTCTTGTACTAAAAGTTCTCTCTAATCACAATAAAAAAATTCTGGCCTTTGCTTCTTTTGCCTTACTGTGTTCTCTAAACTACAAATCATCCAACATTATCATTGATAAGTCTTTAACATATATTTATTTCGCCCTATATGGTGTTTTGCCTCCTAATGCCTGCTTATAGTTTTTTCATTCTTTCCATATCTAGGCATGTGAAATTATGACAAATGTTATTTTCGTTTTATGACTTTTTCAATATATCAATTTTTTTTCTCTGTCTTTTACTGATGTGACTTTCATGTTTATTTTGGTAACGTCAGCAAAGGATTGTACTAAGTATTGGCTAGTGTTTTTATCTATGACTATTGTGAGAATGAGAAACAGTAGAGGTGGCAGGACCGAGTCATGGGGTATTACACTTTATACACTGTAAATAAGACTTATATTTTGCTTTATTACTATTCTTTGTGTTCTGTTAGACATCTTATAAACTATTTCTAAACATTTCATATTTTACCTAACGACCTCATTTTATGAGCTCTCACTTTATGGTCACACCTGTTACCTGAATACGCAAAATCTGTGTTGAACACATCTGTCTTTAGTTTTCCTTTCTAAGCCTCTGATTTGAAAATACTGATCTAAATAGTTGGCTTGTGAAGCTTATTCTTTATCATAGCCTCAGTAAGTTGGTTCGTATTTTTATTTTTGCCATTGCTTTGCTTTGACTCAGGAAGCCACAATAATCTAAGCTCCTCCAAATTACCCTGAACACCGGTGTTAGGGATATTTTGCATTTGTTTATAATATTCAGACCATGGGATTGTATGTGAGGGGCATGCATCTAGGAGGGAGAGACAGACCAGGGAATGAGAACGGATGACGAGAGAGAGAATGGAAGACGAGAGCAGAGTACAAGAGAGAAAACGGAGTAGAGCACACAGGAGGAATGAGAGAATGAAGTAAGAAAAATAACTGAAAACACAAAATTAGCTGTGTGAGAGAGAGAGAGAGAGAGAGAGAGAGAGAAAAAGAGAGAAATTACAGTCGATAAAAAATGTCAAAACTATCTTCTATACGAACTTCCTTCATGAACGACACTAATGTGACTAGTGGAACCGGAACTCAGCACCTCTCACTACTTGCACTACACACACACACACACACACAACTAGGTGAGTACACACACGCACACACACACACACATTGATCACATTTTACTGTTACTTCCGGAACTACCCTTCACAGTAAATTACTGTTCCTCTAATTATCATTAAAATTAATGCCGTTTCTGTTAATACCGCTATAGTCTCCCAGTTAATGCTGATCATACCGCCATTAACCTCACAAGAAATGTTGTTGCTGCTGCTATAGCCGCGTCAACTTTCACAATCTTGGTAATATCACTTTCCCCTTGGGTAGTTCTATGTCAGTTTGAAGGCAAGAACACGCGACTCATGTTGCCGTGTCTAAGAGGCACTCCTCAAGATTCTTTTAAACGTCACCTGTGTGCTGGTCTTCACACCATTATGACGCAGTGTCGAACAAAGACCTGGAGTCTTGTGAAATGTGTGTGGTGGGAGAGGGGGGTCTGAGTAGTAGTAGTAGTAGTAGTAGTAGTTATAGTAGTGGTGGTAGTAGTAGTGGCAGTAGTAGTTGTAGTAGCAGTAATAATAGTGACAGTAGTAGTTGTAGTAGCAGTAGTAGTAGTTGTAGTAATAGTAGCAGCAGTAGTAATAGTAGTATTAATGGCAGCAGCAGTAGTAGTATAATAGCAGTAGTACCAGCAGTATAGTAGTAGCAGTAGCGTAGTAGCAGCAGCGTAGTAGTATAGTAGTAGTAATAGTATAATAAAGTAGTAGTAGCAGCAGCAGCAGCAGTGGTAGAGCCCTTAACCAGCATCAAGAAGTCTCTTTGTCTTCTTGTCTTTCTGCGTCACAGCAGAAATCTTTCGTTCCTATCCTTGAAAAAACCTGTCGACTATCAGATCCGATATATCATTGCGGCGATTAATACAGACAAGAACACATCAAGAAATATTCATCATGCAACAGCACCAGCAATAACGATTCTGCAACAGGACAAGAGGTAATAACCACATGCAACAACACAAACAATAGCCCTCACGCAACAACACAAACAATAGCCCTCACGCAACATACAATAACCATCAAACAAGCATAACAAATACTATCACATCACACAACACAATAACCAACACACAACAAACAATAACCATCATACAAAAACATTAACCACAACACAACAACTATCACACAACAAACATTAACCATCACACAACACAAAGAATAATCATCACAACAAACAACAACCATCACACAATAACCATCACACAACAAACAACCCTCACACAATAAACAATAACCATCATATATAGATGCAGAATGTTTTTGTCATTAAAGTCTGACGTCCAATATGGCCGACAATATGAAAGTCAGTAACCCACAGCGTCACATACAAAGCCTTACTATGAAGTTATTGGATTTACAAAGCACTTTGACCTCTAAGATCATTCAAAAACTGATAACAATAAAAAGGTAAATCAGCCATTCACACTAACACCAAAACTAAATTTCTAAAATATTAACTATTTCAACAAACAGATAGAAGTGCGAGTGAACACATGTACTCGCTCACACACACACACACACACACACACACACACACACTGTACACTGTGTACGTTAGGCCCATATTGGAGTATGCAGCACCAGTTTGGAACCCACACCTAGCCAAGCATGTGAAGAAGCTCGAGAAAGTGCAAAGGTTTGCAACAAGACTAGTCCCGGAGCTAAGGGGTATGTCCTACGAGGGGAGGTTAAGGGAAATGGACCTGACGACACTGGAGGACAGGAGAGATAGGGGAGACATGATAACAACATATAAGATACTGAGAGGAATTGACAAAGTGGACAGAGACAGAATGTTCCAGAGATGGGACACAACAACAAGGGGACACAGATGGAAGTTGAAGACTCAGATGAATCACAGAGATGTTAGGAAGTATTTCTTCAGTCACAGAGTTGTCGGGAAGTGGAATAGTTTAGGAAGCGATGTAGTGGAGGCAGGCTCTATACATAGCTTTAAGCAGAGGTATGATAAAGCTTATGGCGCAGGGAGAGTGACCCAGTAGCGGCCAGTGAAGAGGCGGGGCCAGGAGCTTTGACTCGACCCCTGCAACCACAACTAGGTGAGTACAACTAGGTGAGTACACACACACACACACACACACAAATATTGTCACTGTATAACAGGATTTTGCTTCTGTTCTAAAGTGAAGAGTTAGTTAATTTGTAGGTTTTCGCTCTTCTGGTGTTTTATCCACTTTAACATGTTTGAGTCCTGACAGCTCTTACTAAGCAGACATGCCTAGAAAGAACGGGTCTTCCCTATCACGGATTTTTTTTTCCAAGGATCCACAAGACTTCTCATTCCTCAGGTGTCTGCCAACACGCCTCTACGCAGCTGTATTGAAAATAATCACAAGTGGTATAGCGTAGATCTTTTGAACATCACTTTAACCCAGCTGATAACTCGCGTGCACCTACTGCTCTGCTTGTACGAATATCTAACTGCAGTTACATAACATTACTTCTGTGTACCGTCACATTTGATTGTTGGCGAGTGGAGGGGGAAGAAGTGGAGGGGAAGAAGTGGAGGGGAAGTAGAGGGGGAGTGGAGAGGAAGGGGAGGGAGGTCTTACCTTCTAGGGTTAGTTGAATCAAGTCCGTCACTATTATGGTATACAATACCGATCAGCCGCACGTGTGGCAGCTGGGTATTATTACCACTTCTGTATTCGACTGAAGCAGCCTGCTGAGCAGGTGAACAGTTTCGACAATAAAAGATACTTAGTTGTTGCACATGTGCCTCACTCATCTTCCAGATTCCTTCAAGTTTGATAGTTGGGCTATCTTACGTTTGTCTATGGTTAGTTTAACACATTTCGTCACATCTGATCGTCCAAATATAAAAAAATGAATAAGCTTATGAACATCTCACTGAATATCTTTCAACATTTCTGGCTCTGATCCGACAGTTTTATTATCGCTCTTTATTCTTCATATTTTTTTTCATTATTTAATAACAAATATGAGTTGCAAGAATAATATGAGGAAGTTAAATTTACGAGAAGGGAGTTAAGTGAACGGGAGAGTGTTAAGTGAACAGGAGTTAAATTGGCGGGAGAGTTAAATGAAAGGGAGTTAAATGGACAGGAGTGTTGAATAGACAGTAGTGTTAAATGAGCGGGAATTAAACAGACAGGAAAAAATTAAATGAACGGGAAAGAGTTAAATGAACGGGAGTTAGACAGGAGTGTTAAATGGATGGGAGAGAGTAAACTGAATGAAAGGACGAACTTTAACAAATCGGAAGCGAAGAAAGAGGGGAGGGAGGGGAGAAGAGTCACCCACTTATTTACCAGTTCATTACTCGATCGCTAAAATATCGGAATCGGATAGTCAGTTTAGGTAGCCACTAGAAAAACCGTAGTGTGAACATTTTTCGTGGGGCAGGCAGGCAGCATAACACATTAACAGGCACACACGCACACACACATCGACCTCTGTTAATGACCACACACGGGTACATACAGACACGCCTTCCAATATCCACTCTCCTTCCCGTTTCCGTGATTGTTCAAATACTGTGTTTATTCGCCTCGCTCTGCCCCACCCCTTCGTCTCTTCCCTCCAGAATCATCTCCCTCCCTCACTTCCAGTACTTGAGGCACAAAATAGTTCAGCAACGATAAATTAAACATATGTAAAGACAGTGCAATAAAATGTGTTAAAATCTTCGACAAAAGATTCTGGGAATTATGCAACAGTAGAATGTGGTGCTGGTCACCGTAGCAACAATCATCTGCAACAACATGTTATGTGATTGTTTTTCCTTCTTCAACTTTCTTAGAAAACGCATATCTAATGCAATATTAAGTCCAATAAATTTGTATATATTCTATACTGCCTGGATAGAATTATTTTGCATGTCAACTGTTTTCCTGCGGAGGAAGATATGGGAAGAGAGCCTTCTGCTTTTCCAGAAGTGATTTGTATAGATCAATGCTAATTAAAGTGTAACAAACTCAGAGCCGTATTATACATCTTGCCATGTACTCCTTCACATACACAATAGTGAAGATAGTCACAAAGACATCAGGAGGTACCTTACTCTAAGGGTGTTCCCAATGTTGTATTCTCTAATTTTCCTAACATTCATGGCTGGGCTAAAATACACTAGTTGCCCGAGTGATCAGTCTGCTCAGGTATTCTTGGAGTCTTCCACTGTCCTCTCCAGCATATATTAATTTTATTAGCCTTTACACCATCCGCAAACAGCGATACGTGAAACTTACCACGTCAGGAAAGTTGGCTTGTATGAACACCACTCACCACAGTCGTCCATCCGGATACCTCTTTCATGGACTATCAGTCCTGTTTCCTGACGAACCTTACCTAACCTAACTCCTTTTCCTTAGATATTTCTTGATTCAGCGAAGTTCATGGCTAGTTATCCTTGCTTGCTGCTCTTCCTGCGGGGTACAGTGTTAAATGCTTGGTTGTCGTTCAGGAATATACAGCACACCCTTACCATCTTACCCTGCCTTAAACAGCCTGTGAGCGAGCGAGCGAGCGAGCGAGCGTGTGTGTGTGTGAGAGAGAGAGAGAGAGAGAGAGAGAGAGAGAGAGAGAGAGAGAGAGAGAGAGAGAGAGAGAGAGAGAGAGAGAGAGAGAGAGAGAGAGAGAGAGAGAGAGAGAGAGAGAGAGAGAGAGAGAGAGAGAGAGAGAGAGAGAGAGAGAGAGAGAGAGAGAGAGAGAGAGAGAGAGAGAAGAAGAGGAGAGAGAGAGAGAGAGAGAGAGAGAGAGAGAGAGAGAGAGAGAGAGAGAGAGAGAGAGAGAGAGAGAGAGAGAGAGAGAGAGAGAGAGAGAGAGAGAGAGAGAGAGAGAGAGAGAGAGAGAGAGAGAGAGAGATAGAGATAGAGAAGGAACTAGTGTATTTCTAGTAACGATCGTTCTGCTATCGACCTAATATTTTTTTTTATTATTTTTTTTTGTCAAAGTCAATCCGTGAAGAATTAGGATGACGAATGATATTCATCCACAGCACTGCATGTGTGCCACTATTATGAGAAACTCACACACGTGTGCGAATATTATGAGAAACAGACGTGTGCGACTTTTATGAGAAACTCTCACACACATTACACGATATGCAACCCCCCCTCCCTACCTCCCCCCGGAGAGCAGTTAAAGCTCCATGTAAACTGGCTCGCTACTGTAATAGCCTCGTTATTACAAGGGACGACGCGATAATTATTAGGGCATTATGGTCAAAGTAGACTAAGCTTCCTTTTAATTGTTGGAGGACACGGCTGTGGGTAGCCGGGATGGGGGACGGGGACTGGATGAGAGGGGAAAGGGGTTAGGAAGAATGGAGAAAAGGAGGGGAGGGGACGAAAGAGGGGAACGAAAAGGAGAAGCTCAGGGAATAAGAGAACTATGATGAGACTGCACATTAATAACAGCATTGATTTATGAGTCAGATTGCTTAAATAGTGGAGGATAGCGTTCATAACCGTACGCTTCTAGCATTCCACTCTCAATTTATATCATATTGCACCAACTTGAATTTCTCTAAGTTACATTTAAGAGGAAACTATTTTTGCGTAGCTCGTTTATGAAACAACTGCAGAATACTGGACGCCATAAGAAAGCCGTGGAAAACCTGTCGTAAGAGGACTGATACAGTGACACCTCTGTAATAATTCAGGATTTATAATTCATGTATAATTTGGTCTCTAATTTTTACTGTTTCAACTGTCCCTCTCGTACTAAAAACTAACCCATATTGAAACAAGAAAGAAATTTAATATAGTCCCATACACAGACTTAAGGACAGGTACGACATGGAACACGAGCTTAGTGATACCGATAGTGCAGGCACTGAAAAAGCAAGGTCAGGACGAAGCGCTAAACGGGCCTATGTCATACAGTGAATATACGAATGCACATGCACACGCGCGCGCGCACACACACACTAAGATGATGAGGCAGGATAAAGTACGATAAGGCTATTGGAGCAGGGAGATAGTGCACCTAGTAGCGACTAGCGAAGAGGCGGGGACAGGAGCTATGAATCGACCCCAGCAACCACAAATAGGTGAGTACACACACGCATGCGCGCGCGCACACACAGCGATCATAGATTTACATTCTTTATGCTATATTGAGTTTTTGCATTAAGGCACTGTTTAAATTTCGTCTGTTACAGAAGAGTTCGATGGCAGTTACGTGCGCTTTCACCTTCAATATTTGATTTATTAACGGTTGTTCTTCTCAAAAAATATGTTCTCGATAAATTATTGCACGATACAATTCAATACGATACGCCAGTTGTGGATAATTTGCAGATTTAAGTTTTTGAAGTGTATCTCAGGTCACGCTTGTGTATTGATTAGTCTGAATTCAGTGTGTGTTATCAGCACACATACCAGCAACATAACCATTCATGGACTTGTACTCTTACCCCTCTCCCTCCCTCTCTCCTCTTCCTCTTAATCGTCGTCTCAGTAGTCTTCTTCCTCATATTCCTCCTCCAACTACTACTATTACTACGCTCTGTATAACCATTGGCATTCCATGTTTACTACTGTATGTTATCTGATCTGAGACCGAGCTGCAGTTTATATATATATATATATATATATATATATATATATATATATATATATATATATATATATATCTCACCTCATGTAAAGTAAGGTCCTGTAATCTCCTGCCAGACTGCATCAACACGTTGAATAATTTGCAGAAAACCTGAAATGAAGCTAGTTAATCAAGTGGTATTATTTTAATTGCCATTATTACCGCCACTATATTTTATTCTAACAATATTAAAGTCATTATCGTTATTATTCTTCACTTCGTCAATATCATTATTACTTCGAGAAGAGTTACGAAGATTTCCTACCTCCTGGCTAGGCTTGATTGTTGGTATTTAACAGCATGAACAGCTGCGCGTGCGCCACAAGTTGTGGCTGTACCAGAGGCTGTGATTTTACCATCCCCTGAGGCTGTGATTTTACCCTCCCCTGTGGTTGTACCAAAAGTTGTGGCTGTACTAAAATTTGTTTATACTAAACACTGTGGCTGCGCCAACAACTGTGATTTTACCGATAACTGCAACTGAATTAACAACGTTGGTTCTACCAACAGTTGCACTTGTACCAACAGCTATAGTATATCAAGTGTTGTAAATATAACTGCCCTTCAAAAAAACAAAACAAGACAGGAGAGCAGGCAATGAAGCAGCAGGCATCAGACAGGCAGGCGAGCATTAAGCAAGAATTCACGCAGAAGACAAGCAAGCACTAACATCACACAAGGCCTACCGGTCAATTCAGGGTAGGCCCATTTTACAGTCAATTATTTTGATTTTTATTATTTAAGATCGTTTGCATATAAAAAAAATGTAGTTTTTTTCATATTATTGATGGTATACAATACAGCCAATTAATACGACAATATGTGCAACTTATCTTGATTTTCGGAACGTTTCGCCTGAACAACAGGCTGCTTCTCTCTACTGTATTAGACTGAAAAAAAGCCTGTTATGCTGGCAAGCCAGTCCTAAACCCAGCAGATCAGCAACCTTGTTATTACCACTTGCAGAACCTTCATCAGAGCAACGAGAGTGAAGAGACAGAACAAATTAGGAACTTAACTCATTCACTCATGCTTAATACACACTCACTCTCTTCCCCCCCCACCCCCCTCAGCCATCCTGTCTCAAACACGCGCACCAGGTGGGCAACGAGTGCATATTTTAGACCGCTAAACAACTTTAATATTAAATGTGATCATTATTAGGTCCATTTTCGCAGCAAATCAAAACAACAAATTCACGAAGCTGAAACACGAAGAAAACTGACTTGTTAAACTATAAGTGGAAGGATAAAGGACTATAACAAATTATTAAGTACACATATACAAAAATAAAATAAAAAAAATCATTCATTTGGTGTACACAAATAAATATTAAATATAACATTAACAACATTACAAGGCGTGATTATTAACATCACAAGACGTGATAATTAACAGTACAAGACATGACAGAGCGAGAAAAAAATGAAACCACATAATTACCACGGTCTTCTACACTCATATTCTAATTTATTTTTAAAAGCTATTTTCAGAATAATATACAAGTACAGCGAAATGGAAGTGACTTTATTGACGCTACGTTATCACGTCAACATGAACGAACTTTTTTTCCGAGTAAAATGTAGAATTACTGGTCCAGAGTACCATGTATCACAGAGTCAGAGTCCGGTAGTCATTACTGGTCCAGAGTACCATGTGTCACATCACTTGGTAATTTCATTTCTTTTCCTATTTAAGACATAGGTTTACTTCTCAATTTCTTTAAAAATAACTTTCATAACATTTGTAACAAAACCTTGTCCAGGAGTTGCGTAATTTAGTGTTAATTATATATAGCAACGTATTTTAATCGAAATAAGCGATCGTACGCCAATATAATACCACATTAACGTATGCTTACTGCACTGGCAACATTCCCTTTCTGACAACACATCTTGCAACAGCCACATTATAATACATTTATTCATGACTGTTCAGCTCTTATCAGAAAAAGGATTTCAGTGTTGGATACGAGAACCATATACTTAGTTTTATGAGTGTTGCTGAGAATACCCGCACTGATTCCTGGCCTCCAACACCAAGAGCTCTCCCTCAACTATTTTTACATACTCAGATTTGGTCTGGAGCAGTTAAGTTAAAAGCATTTCTTTGGAGCGTTGAATAGTTAAAAAGGTATGGATATGCTTATTCGTTATATTGGAGAAGATTAGAAGATTCAGTAAACAGCCAATCTTATTATTAGGTGATAATATGGCAATATAGATATTGATTAAGGTATTACGAGATTAGAAGACGGTGTCGTTTTTTTTTTTTTGTGCACGATGCGAGGGGAAGGGAGCCCATCAATAAAGCATATCCAGTGAAATAGTATTTTTTAAACATCAGCGATTTCCCACCAAGAAGAAGCCACCCAAACCTGACACACAAACCTACACTCCCTCGTTGCATTTTAAGAATTCCATGAACATCCAAATTAAAATATATCGTACTAATCTTGTGGTAAATACATACAGGTGCTGCGTAGCCACAATAGTGTAGGCCTTATGTGAAGTAAGTACACTACGCTTGGGTCTAAAATAACGCTAAGAAGAACTAACATACGAGAACAATAACGACAACGATGTCTTCAAAGTCAACGCAGCATCATTTGTTGCTGGAATATCTATCAATGAGGTATCCAGGAAATGAGGTACGACTTTCAGCTATTCCACGGTTGTAGAGGCAGTTTTTATTTTAACCTTCAGCAGTGCTGGATTCCAATGGTAGGACGCCTATTAGCACTACTGTCGTCTCCTTGGTTAAGATCAGTTGTAAGTCTACAGATGAAAGCTGCTTTCAAAAGGACGATGACCTGGTAAAGATGAATTACTTTAGCAAGATGAATTACGGGGCAACACTGGTGGACAGTAAATATATAAAATAAGGATAATTTGGAAGATAATGAAAACTGTTGTCGGGTTGATTCGCCACGATAAATACAGATGAGTAAGTGGTTTCCTTGTGGCTTACCTACGACCTGAGGCAAGTGAAGAATTATATTCTCTCAGTTCAGCTTCAAGCCACGCTTACCTGATAACTACCTGATCAACCAGACTATTGCTGCTGCACGACATATCCCACATCGCTATTATACCCTGGCAAGTATGACAACGCCTACGAGAACCTGTCCGATTCCTTGCTGAAGACCCAACCTTAGTTTCAGTAATATTTCATATGGAGTATACTATTTCAGGAAACTTTTCGCCTTTCAGGGCGTCTATGTTTACCGTATTAAACATTTATGGCACTCCAGGTTTTCGCCAAGTTAATCTTACACGTCTTACCGTATCTCACTTCACTGATCTTTTTATTTATATGAAAATTACGTACTTGACAGCTGGGCACTTCAAAAATTTAACAAATAAGGTCTCGGTAGTTTAATGTTTTAAGGATTCAATGCGAGCAGTAAATGATCTTATTACTAGCTAAAATGTATCACCTTCCTTGATAATGATACTTGAGAGCCACAGTTGTGGTGGAGTGTTGGTCGCCCTGCCATAAGACAACAGCACTTAAAAAATAATTCATTATCAAGTTGATAGCCACTGTGATTTTCACGATATATTTTACATTGTACATAAATATTCACACACCACATAATTTTAGTTTTCTTCTTTTGAACAGTATCAGGGAAAAGGTTGGATAATGTTAGGTACCAAAGACGTAAATTATTATGAACTAAATAACAAACTATCACATTAAGTAATGCAGGATTCAACCCGGCATGAAGGAAATAGAACGTCGACTGTAATGCGAAGTAAACGCCTGGGTAGTATGAACGTTGAATCTAATGGAGGTTTCGACCAGATATTCTCGAGATGGATCGTTAATTCTTCCAAGTTGTGGCAGTTAGAAAGAAAAGGTTTGTCGGAGTGAATTAACCTTAAATTGGCCACAGAGGTTGTAAAGATAGCAAGGATCAATTCTCATATTTTTCGGACTCATTGTCAGCCTATACGAACCCCCAGAAATATCACTAGCAATGTATTATAAATGTACACCATCTTATATTAGTACAGAAGGAAATGAAAGAGCTGGCACGAGAGCACAAGAAAACACATTGCAGAGAAAGATGGAAATATTAGAATAGAGATGTTTAGCTTACTCGTACAATGTGGCAGGCCGATGTAGCAACTGCAAGAGAGGAAAGTGTCAGCTGTGTAGAGAGGAAGATCAAACATTCTCCACCACTTGGTAGGTAGACAGGGGTGTGAGCCGACATCTGGTAATTCAAAGACATTTTAAGCAGAATTTTTTTTTATTTTACTACGTTTCACCCAAAGTGAGGGCAAAAATGTAGAATTTTTCCATGCTTATAGTGTCTTTGAATTACTACATATCTTAGAAAGTATTAAATTACAAGAGTATAGAATAACAGACATACTGTTTATAATAATTATGGAGTTATATATGTTATTATTCTTTATCACTACAGGACACTTGAAAAACACCAGGCAAAAGTATTTTAAATAACATTACATTAAATTTTCCACCTACAGTTAGTGCATTACAATTACATATAAGCCACTTACCGTGTTAAACCAGCATTTTAATACATATAAGAGAAATGTGAACTAGGGTGGATTTAGAAATTACTTCAAATTTGGCTAAACATAGAGATAACTCGTTGGCGAGTCATTAACCTCATAAGGTACAATGTATTGCGAATACATGATTAAGTCTCGTCGTGAGTTTCATAATGAACCCCACCTACAACACTAACAATCGCTGGCTGAAGGCGGCGGATTACTACACAAGATCCATGATTGATTGTGTACTATCATGCGCTAGAGGAGCGGATGACCACACAAGATCCACCACAGATTATATACTATCATTCGCTAGAGGGGCGGATGATCATACAAGATCCACGACAGTGTAACAATCGTTACCTGAAGAACTCCGAGAAGGACGAGAACACCCTAAGTAGGCGTCTACAGTTACCACTCGGGAAATACTTGACAATGTGCTTACCTAAAGTCATCAAGAATATGAGAATCTCTTCTGGAGAGATGAGGAAAAGAGCTGACATGTTGTCTGGAGGTACGAAGGCAATTTTAATAAAACAATACCATGTGCAAGTCAGGGTCCTAAAATGACGATTCTTGTAATGGAGATGACCAATGTATGATTTACTAAGTTGTATCTATGAGAGCAGAGCCTAAATTCTTGATCTACTTATGAGTACTGAATGTCTGGTATGGTTACTCCCGGCTCTGCTGGGCTCTGCCATATCTACTTAATCCATGTATGGAATCAGCGTCTTTGCATCACTTCCTGGTGAACTTCACCAGCTCACTATCATCGCTATTATGTTTTAAATTCTGAAATATTTTCTACCCTCATCTGGTTCATTTGAACTTCTATGTTCAGTGTTTCCTCACTGTGTTCCTATCATGTTATTCTGCCGCTATCTAAAGTATCAGATATTGTATCGTCAAGATTTTTAAAATGGTGTTTTTTCTACTCTCTTAGCCTTGTATCCAACATCTGAATCTTCTTATTTTCTGTCTATTCCTGAATGTTTCATGGTGGTGCAGTGCACTGCAGTACTAGTCTTCAGATTTCAGAGGGCCGTTCATATATCAGCCAGCTATGCATATACTACCAATTTCTTCCCGTTAAGGAGGTATATCCACTTTTAGATACATTTTCATTAAAGACAAGATACGGGTATAGAGCAAACTTCTGTTACATTTCGCTTTGTCAAGTCTTTTTTTTTCCTGGCTTTCGTTGTTCAGCACTCATCTGTCTCTTCGTCCTGGACCTTCCACATAGCACACCAAACAAAAATCAATGTTGGCAAAAACAAATTTTCGGAACCGCAAGGCACAGCTCTGGTACCATTGTATCATCCTGAAGTATTGTTTCTCGCCGTGAGTCTCCTCTTTCTCAGGTATTAATTTATGCCTACGACTATCCTGCATGCCAAGCCAGCCTACATCTCCAGTCAGCTGATCAGTCATGGGTGTGGTACCGTTCACTTCTGCTCGTGTAATAACCACTTCTCCCACACTTCCTTCCTGATCTCCTTCAATCTGTCGGAGACCTCAGGTTAGCGAGATACGATTTGCCCTTCCTGAACACGTCTTAATGAGCTGAGAAGAAACCAGCTCTCTCCTGATTTACCTGTGATTTACTGTGACCAGTTTCGAGAGCTCTTCTACCCTCCCAGCCCGGCATGAGGCCAGGGTTCCCCGTTGACTGCCTGGTTAATCAGGCTGTTGGTGCTAGTGACCGCAGGCCATACTAGCCATTAAAACCGACTTGATTCGGCATTTGTGGAAACTGTCCAGCTCTATAATTGTACCCATAGCATCACCTTTGCTCATCACTGCACTAAGTTGTTATAGCAGTGCGCAGATTAGGTACCAAGCCCTCGAGTATCTTTTTTGTATATATATTCTCTCTCTCTTCTCCCTTAAGAAGAAAACTAAACAAGTGTTTTGAGGCGTTCCCAATAGTTTAATGTTTAACTGGTTCTATGCAAGCAATATACAATCAGCTCCTCTCTCTCTCTCTCTCTCTTGCCTTGAAAGGCGTTGTGAACACAATATATAAGCCGTGAACGCTCAAGCAATTTGCCATGTACCATCATTGGTATTGCTTTTGCTCTCTTATTTTGAAAGTTCTCATAACGCACTCTTGTGTCATTTTTCTGGCCCATGCTGCATTTACCTCGATGAATAGCACGGAGCACACTGTGAGCACAATGTAGGTTTCAACACATCACTCACACCAACATGGCTGTGCAAGCTTTATCTCAAGTCCCATCAAAGCCGTTTTCCTTGACTCGACAAATCGTAATAACATGATGGTAAACAACTCGGGGAACGGACAGGATTCAAACGCAGTTTGAACTATTTACAGTTGTGTTCACGATTTCTCGAGTCTTTGTTACCTGGTTTCTTCTTCCCGCATCTCAAACAGCCCATGTCTGTCCAATCTATCTAAGCCTTCCAGAATTTTTTCCTTTATATTTTGAGTATGTTCCTTCCTGTCCTCACTGCTTCTGGTGTTGTGAATTTGAGTTCCTTAACTCTCTCTTCGTAGCCCATTTCCCTCAGTTCTAGCACCAATTTCGTTGCGACTCTTTGGCTTATTTCTAGATTCTTTATGTATTTGATGAAGCTCCATGCTGGAGCCACACACTTCAGAATAAGCCTAACATATCTATTATATAATGTTCTAAATGAATATTTATTCAGGTTCCTGAGAGCAATTCTTAGGAAAGTTAGTTTTGCACATGTCACAGTTTTTACAATTTACTTGTTTTTACAACTTATATCCTGGCGCGCTCTTGCGCGTGTGGGAGGGGGAGGGGGTGAGGAGGGGGAGGGGAGGGGAAGGGGAGAGGCGCGTGTACCTGCATACACAGAACATAAATGCGTTATGTGTGTAATGTAACTTATCGGAAAGCACGAGGATGATAAACCGACGTCGGCAGTTGTGTGCTGATGAGATCAATGAAATAAATTATTTCCAGAAGTTCCAGTATTTCACGACACTTGGTACTGGAGTCTGCCTCACCACTACCAGTACTCTACCTGTACTCGGACCACTACCAGTACTCGGTCCATTGCCAATACTAGGACCAAACACTCAAATGCACTGTAATTTACAAGTTTAAAGACTGAAGCATTAGCAGCTACCTGCTAGGAACCTCAGCTGCTGGTTGAAGATCTCCGGATATTTTTATATACTTAAGCCTTTTCCTTGATTACTGATGTACTATTAGGCAGGTCTAATAGTGGGAGACTTTGAGAACTGTGTCAGGATGGCTGAGTATGGAGGAGGGAGCGGAAGAGGGCGGGGGTGGAGAAGGTGCTGGCGGGTATTGGGGTGTGTGGGCGGACATAAAGGGATATGCGAGCTAGCGTTGGGGCGTATGGGCGGGCGTGGGGAGTGGGTTGGGCGTGCTTGGGTGGTATACTATAGAGCCGGTAGTTACCACTGAGTGAGGAAAAGACATACGTGCAAGAAGCATATTATAATTCCAAATTCGTACGTACGTACACTCTTGAGGGCAATGTGAATGTTTTCACGTACGTACGTGTTGACACCCATACCTTACTGCTTGCGTTGGCAGTGTATTAATTAATATATATCACCCACTGTGTTGTGAAGAATATCTCTGGCAGACAAACACACGCAAAGCGTTTACAAAAAAAAAAAAAAAAAAATAACCTGAACATCTTTATACAAAGACGTTTCGCCAACCAGAGTCTTATCAATGGTATTCGTTACCTATTATTGAAAATGCTATAAAATACCGACAAGTTGAAGATTAATATTCATTACCCATAAACGGCGCTACAACTTCACCTTAAATAAGGTCTCTGTCATCTCTTTACTTATTGCGATAACGATCAGCAATAAGAAGCAGACCTGGGCCTTATCAGACGTTATCGGTACACAGGAGCCGCAACTATCTCCCTGACCAGGTGACAGGCCAAAACACCATCCACAGACACAGCTCTTCAACACCCTCCCAGATGAGCTGGAACAATTCACCAACATGTACATGAATGGTATATACCAGAGACAAGATGAAGAATTGGATACGCCTGCAACACCTGGGTATCTTTATTTGTAGACGTTTCGCCCTGCAGTGGCTTTATCAATACAAGACAAGAACATAATGTGAAGAAAATAGAACTATAAACAGAAGATGAGGCAATCAGTCGCTGAGCCTTGGTGTTGAAGAGCATCGTATTCTTGAAGAATTCCAAGGCTGAGGGACTGATTACCTCCTCTCCTGTTTATAGTTCTATTTTCTTCACATTATGTCCTTGTATTGTATTGATAAAGCCACTGCATGACGAAACGTCTACAAATAAAGATACCCAGATGTTGCAGGCGTAATTCTTCAAGTCACCAATAACCCGCACTTACGACCTCACGGTCCATCCTGTACCATTGCCAAGTCACAGTTGAGGCTATGTGATACATGATCATATCTTTTTCTGACTATAGCCAGTTGAAGGCCTCGGTCAAATGACTCTAAGCTATAAAGGTTCCACTGTCAAATTGATCCACAACACAACGTTGGCACCTTAAAGAAAGCTAGTCCCCTTAAGAAAACAATTTCACTAAACTACACTAAACCATTAAAGCACGCACGTCAATTAAACTACGCTGCTTTACTATGCCACGCTGGGCCATTAAAGAAAGCTGGTCCACTAAACCCCACTACTCTACTAACCTACGCTGGTCCACTAAAGCACTAGGTTATTCTACTAAGCTAAGCCGGTCCACTTAGCCACGCTGGTGTGGCTTCAGACAGGCTGGTGTACTGAACAATCACTAATAAATAGAGGCTCCGACCGGAAGACCGGCATAAAGTTGTGTTATCACACACTGATTAATTTGGGCCAAATAATTTGGGGTTTGAACCTGTACTGCCTTAATAAACAAGACGAAATAAACCAGATGGATAACACCCAGGATATGGCGGTGAGGTTCTCCCCCACCACCCTACTCGAGGTTCTTCCCCACCACCCTACTCGAGGTTCTCCCCCACCACCCTACTCGAGGTTCTCCCCCACCACCTACTCCAGGTTCTCCCCACCACCTACTCCAGGTTCTCCCCACCACCTACTCGAGGTTCTCCCCACCACCTACTCGAGGTTCTCCCCACCACCTACTCGAGGTTCTCCCCACCACCTACTCGAGGTTCTCCACACCACCCTACTCGAGGTTCTCCACACCACCCTACTCGAGGTTCTCCACACCACCCTACTCGAGGTTCTCCACACCACCCTACTCGAGGTTCTCCACACCACCCTACTCGAGGTTCTCCACACCACCCTACTCGAGGTTCTCCCCACCACCCTACACGAGGTTCTCCCCACCACCCTACTCGAGGTTCTCCCCACCACCCTACTCGAGGTTCTCCCCACCACCCTACTCGAGGTTCTCCCCACCACCCTACTCGAGGTTCTCCCCACCACTCTACTCGAGGTTCTCCCACCACCTACTCGAGGTTCTCCCCACCACCCTACTCGAGGTTCTCCCCACCACCTACTCGAGGTTCTCCCCACCACCTACTCGAGGTTCTCCCCACCACCTACTCGAGGTTCTCCACACCACCTACTCGAGGTTCTCCACACCACCTACTCGAGGTTCTCCACACCACCTACTCGAGGTTCTCCACACCACCTACTGAGGTTCTCCACACCACCCTACTCAAGGTTCTCCCCACCACCTACTCGATAACACCCAGGATGTGGCGGTGAGGTTCTCCCACCACCTACTCGAGGTTCTCCCCACCACCTACTCGAGGTTCTCCCACCACCTACTCGAGGTTCTCCCCACCACCTACTCGAGGTTCTCCCCACCACCCTACTCAAGGTTCTCCCCACCACCCTACTCAAGGTTCTCCCCACCACCTACACAAGGTTCTCCCCACCACCCTACTCAAGGTTCTCCCCACCACCTACACAAGGTTCTCCCCACCACCTACACAAGGTTCTCCCCACCACCTACTCGAGGTTCTCCCCACCATCTACAATGTCCTCTCCACCTACACAAGGTTCTCCCCACCACCTACACAAGGTTCTCCCCACGACTGCAACTTGGTCATTATAACTGCAATTCACCTGAGCACTAGCAGTCGAGTGATACTAACGTCAAGATAGTCTTAAGCCAATTCACTAGGCTTATATATATATATATATATATCATATATATATATATATATATATATCGAGTTCTCCCACCACCTACTCGAGGTTCTCCCACCACCTACTCGAGGTTCTCCCACCACCTACTCGAGGTTCTCCACACCACCTACTCGAGGTTCTCCACACCACCTACTGAGGTTCTCCACACCACCTACTCGAGGTTCCTCCCCACCACCTACTGAGGTTCTCCACACCACCTACTCGAGGTTCTCCCACCACCTATTTTTACTCGAGGTTCTCCCACCACCTACTCGAGGTTCTCCACACCACCTACTCGAGGTTCTCCCCACTACCACCCTACTCGAGGTTCTCCACACCACCTACTCGAGGTTCTCCCACCACCTACTCGAGTTCTCCACACCACCACTAGGCTCCACTCTGAGGTTCTCCACACCACCTACTCGAGGTTCTCCACACCACCTACTCGAGGTTCTCCACACCACCTACTCGAGGTTCTCCACACCACCTACTCGAGGTTCTCCACACCACCTACTCGAGGTTCTCCACACCTACC
>WNWK01018960.1:0-38819 GCA_009830355.1 Cherax destructor | reverse complement strand
TGTGATGGTGGGTTTTGGGTTGCTGGGGTAGGGGCAGGGGACTGATGAGTGTGTGTGGTGTTAAAGTGTATGGTTGGCGTGGGGTTTTTGTGATTTTAGGCCCACCGTGGGTACTTCCAGTGTGTGTGTTTGTCCTGTTTGGGCTTGGTGTCCTCCGTATCTTGCTGTCTCCTCTCTTCGCCTTCTTATCTGCTCCTTCCGAGCCTCCCTTTCTTCCTGCGTTCTGTCCCGATCTAGGTGTGTGTGTGCATGTGTGTGTGTGTGTGTGTGCGTGTGTGTGTGTGTGTGTGTGTGTGTGTGTGTGTGTGTGTGCATGTGTGTGTGTGTACTCACCTAGTTGTGGTTGCAGGGGTCGAGTCATAGCTCCTGGCCCCACTCTCCCTGCGCCATGAGCTTTATCATACCTCTTCTTAAAGCTATGTAAGGAACCTGCCTCCACTACATCACTTCCTAAACTATTCCATTTCCTGACAACTCTGTGACTGAAGAAATACTTCCTAACATCCCTGTGATTCATCTGAGTCTTCAACTTCCAACTATGTCCCCTTGTTGCTGTGTCCCATCTCTGGAACATCCTGTCTCTGTCCACCTTGTCAATTCCTCTCAGTATCTTATATGTCGTTATCATGTCCCCCCTATCTCTCCTGTCCTCCAGTGTCGTCAGGTCGATTTCCTTTAACCTCTCCTCGTAGGACATACCCCTTAGCTCCGGGACTAGTCTTGTTGCAAACCTTTGCACTTTCTCTAGCTTCTTTACGTGCTTGGCTAGATGTGAGTTCTAAACTGGTGCTGCATACTCTAGTATGCCCTAACGTACACAGTGTACAGGGTCCTGAACGATTCTTTATTAAGATGTCGGAATGCTGTTCTTAGGTTTGCTAGGCGCCCATATGCTGCAGCAGTTATTTGGTTGATATGCGCCTCAGGAGATGTGCCTGGTGTTATACTCACCCCAAGATCTTTGTGTGTGTGCGTGTGTGCGTGTGTGCGCGCGCGCGCGTGTGTGTGTGTGTGTGTGTTAGAGCGCTACAGGAACATTCACCACATCTATGTAGACTACAACACCTACGTAATCCAGCTCATTTGCAGAAATTCTAACTCATCTCCTTCAGTCAACACATAAATGATGTGCTCAATTTCGTGCCAACTTATTTCAAGACAAGACAATAAGAAACAACTATTATTGTTTGTTACTACAGTGCAAATGAAACACCAAATATTGGTGACTTAACTAAACAAGTAACAACCGATATCTACGAACATAACAGGCAACACAGACAAAATTAACAAGAAATATGACAAATGCAATATTCCTAAGAAGGTATCAAGTATTAAGACGAGAGAACAGGAGGATTGAGTGTCACTGCTAGTCAGGAATGTTTGGTGCTCTGAGGAGGTGGATGAGATGTAGAGTGGCAAGACTACAACTATATAGTAACTACAATGACGAGTGGCAGATCCAGACTCAAGATACCAGTACAAACATAACATTATGACAAATATTATTGAGCAAGTGGGAAACAGAACGTAAAGTAGCAACAGTAAACTTATCATGGAATACTTCAAGCAAGATGCTGGTATGACACTAGTACCAGTGCTACTAGCACCAGTAATACTAGCACCAACAGTGCTACTAGCACCAGCACCAGTGCTACTAGCACCAGTAATACTAGCACCAACAGTGCTAGCACCAGTACCAGTGCTACTAGCACCAGCACTAGCAGTGCTACTAGCACCAACACTAGCAGTGCTACTAGCACCAGTACTAGCAGTGCTACTAGCACCAGCACTAGCAGTGCTACTAGCACCAACACTAGCAGTGCTACTAGCACCAGTACTAGCAGTGCTACTAGCACCAGCAACACTGAGTGCTGTTCAGCAGTTATGGGAAGGTAATGGTGAAAGAGACACTAAGATGGTTTTATCTTCTTGTTAAATGGCTGCTTTCATCCCTCCCTCACTACTTCCTTCTTAACATTGCTTCTACCTTCCCTCACTCTCACTATATCCTCTTGCTCCTCGCCTACCTTCCCTCTTCCTCTGGTTCCCTTCCTCTAGCTCTCCTTTTCTTTTCCTATCCTCTTCCAATTTTTCACTCCTTCCCTTCCTTTCTTATTTTTTTCTTGCCATTCTCTTTTTCTCCTGCCCTTCTGTGTGCTTTCTTTCTATTTTTTTTTTTTATTTGCACAATAGTTTTACATGGTCAGGTTACGCGTTCATACCATTATTTACAAGGTAAGAACTGTTACCTACCTCAGCTCACTGGCGGGATATTTTATTGTTATGACACAATAGTAAACAGGATGATGTTGTAGTCATCTGTGGACCAGCGATTTTATTTGGTCAACTCATTTTATTTCACTGATGTCATTATGATTTGAGAAAATGTTCCAGACTCGAGTCATTCTAGGAATGAATGATCTCTGACGAAGTGATGTTCTTGAGAAGGATACAGCCAGAGTGTAGTTGCTGTTCACTACCCGTCTTGTACAGACGCTGTCTTCTTGCTGACCACGAAGTGGGGCCAAATGTGGTATTTGAACACTGGCTTTGTACATAACACTAAGGCCACCCACATCCCTCCGGTGTGGAAGGCTCTGCTGAAATAACAGATCTGTTAAGGCCGGATCCAGACCAGAAATGAGTCGTCTTGCTGTTTTTTATTCTGTCAATAAGTCGTAGGTGAGATGGATGGGAGGCAGTCTAAGAAAGTGGAGCATACTCAAGGTGTGAGCGCACTTGTGCCTCGTACAATCTTGCAGCCTCTACTGTCGAGCAGATGCCAGATACGTCTAAGTGCTGCCTTGTTTCCGAGATTTACTACGTGGTTTTTCATAGTCAGTTTGGAATTAAATTTCATCCCAAGGATATCAGCCTTATCTCCGAGTTCCAGCATTCTTCCATTCATTCTTACCACTGCTCCAGCATTATCATCGTGGTGCCCAGAGACTACCTATCTCTCCCGCTCTCTCTCTCTCTCTTTCTCTCTCAAGAAGCACCACCAAACTCCACCACTGGTAACATGCTCTGAGGCCCAATACATTTCAAGTTAATTTACATATAAATGAAAGCAGTCTATGTTGAGTGCAACAGCCACCACAAAAACTACTTCACCAAAACTAGAAGCAGCGACTAGTCGTGGAAGCAACTGTGTTCAATACACAAGTAAACTTTATCTTGACAGCTGAGACATGAAACAATACAGTGATGCAGTCTTTGTGAGAAAGAGGCGTGATCTTTATAAACAAGTACAGTATGTTCTCTCTCTCTTTATAACTAGTATAGTCTCTTTCTCTTCGCCTTCCTCTCTTACCCCCTTTATTGCCCATATCACTCCACTCTTAACTTCCTCTTTTCTCTCACATCGTCTTCCCTCCGTAACGACCGCGACCAAGATATACACACCAGTGAGCTATCTGTCAATTAATCTAACTTTCTATAACCTGTGCACAACGCTCTAAATGACCAACCACCACTTTACACACAAGACAATACTACACACGTTAACCCATACACACAAACCAAACACTGAACACCAACCACAAGTATAACTGCTCCAGTAACTCCAAATTGTTAATCCCAAAGAAGTAATCACTAATCTTGTGTAATCTTGCTTCTGATCCCAACATTCCATCTCACTTTGTAAACTTTATTATTCCTCCCACCTTAACTTCATCAGCATTCTAGCAGCTACATGCCAAAAGTTGGCTCAAAATATACATATTCATATAAACATATGCGCAAGAAAGCAAATAAACTCAAAGAAAAGTAAAGCACAATCCAAACACAATAACCTTTATATAAACTAAAACAATAACAATAATGATAATGATGAGATATACACAAAATGACACCAAGTAATAGAGTTGTGAGAGGCAGTAATATTGAGAGTTGTGAGAGGCAGTAATATTGAGAGTTGTGAGAGGCAGTAATATTGAGAGTTGTGAGAGGCAGTAATATTGAGAGTTGTGAGAGGCAGTCATATTGAGAGTTGTGAGAGGCAGTCATATTGAGAGTTGTGAGAGGCAGTAATATTGAGAGTTGTGAGAGGCAGTAATATTGAGAGTTGTGAGAGGCAGTAATATTGAAAGTTGTGAGAGGCAGTCATATTGAGAGTTGTGAGAGGCAGTCATATTGAGAGTTGTGAGAGGCAGACATAATGAGAGTTGTGAGAGGCAGTCATATTGAGAGTTGTGAGAGGCAGACATAATGAGAGTTGTGAGAGGCAGTCATATTGAGAGTTGTGAGAGGCAGTAATATTGAGAGTTGTGAGAGGCAGTAATATTGAAAGTTGTGAGAGGCAGTCATATTGAGAGTTGTGAGAGGCAGTCATATTGAGAGTTGTGAGAGGCAGACATAATGAGAGTTGTGAGAGGCAGTCATATTGAGAGTTGTGAGAGGCAGTCATATTGAGAGTTGTGAGAGGCAGTCATATTGAGAGTTGTGAGAGGCAGTCATATTGAGAGTTGTGAGAGGCAGTAATATTGAGAGTTGTGAGAGGCAGTCATATTGAGAGTTGTGAGAGGCAGTAATTTTGAAAGTTGTGAGAGGCAGTCATATTGAGAGTTGTGAGAGGCAGTCATATTGAGAGTTGTGAGAGGCAGTCATATTGAGAGTTGTGAGAGGCAGTAATATTGAGAGTTGTGAGAGGCAGTACATTGATTGTGAGAGGCAGAATTGAGAGTTGGAGAGGCAGTCATATTGAGAGTTGTGAGAGGCAGTCATATGAGAGTTGTGAGAGGCAGCAATGAGAGTGTGAGAGGCAGTCATATGAGAGTTGTGAGAGGCAGTCATATTGAGAGTTGTGAGAGGCAGTCATATTGAGAGTTTGAGAGAGGCAGTCATATTGAGAGTTGTGAGAGGCAGTCATATTGAGAGTTGTGAGAGGCAGTCATATTGAGAGTTGTGAGAGGCAGTCATATTGAGAGTTGTGAGAGGCAGTCATATTGAGAGTTGTGAGAGGCAGTCATATTGAGAGTTGTGAGAGGCAGTCATTTGAGAGTTGTGAGAGTATTGAGTGTAGAGGCATAATTGAGAGTTGTGAGAGGCAGTAATTTTGAAAGTTGTGAGAGGCAGTCATATTGAGAGTTGTGAGAGGCAGTCATATTGAGAGTTGTGAGAGGCAGTAATTTTGAGAGTTGTGAGAGGCAGTCATATTGAGAGTTGTGAGAGGCAGTCATATTGAGAGTTGTGAGAGGCAGTCATATTGAGAGTTGTGAGAGGCAGTCATATTGAGAGTTGTGAGAGGCAGTCATATTGAGAGTTGTGAGAGGCAGTCATATTGAGAGTTGTGAGAGGCAGTAATTTTGAGAGTTGTGAGAGGCAGTCATATTGAGAGTTGTGAGAGGCAGTAATTTTGAGAGTTGTGAGAGGCAGTAATTTTGAGAGTTGTGAGAGGCAGTCATATTGAGAGTTGTGAGAAGCAGTAATATTGAGAGTTGTGAGAGGCAGTAATATTGAGAGTTGTGAGAAGAATAGAGAAGTTGTGAGAGGCAGTCATATTGAGAGTTGTGAGAGGCAGTCATATTGAGAGTTGTGAGAGGCAGTAATATTGAGAGTTGTGAGAGGCAGTATATATGAGAGTTGTGAGAGGCAGTATATTGAGAGTTGTGAGAGGCAGTATATTGAGAGTTGTGAGAGGCAGTCATATTGAGAGTTGTGAGAGGCAGTCATATTGAGAGTTGTGAGAGGCAGTCATATTGAGAGTTGTGAGAGGCAGTCATATTGAGAGTTGTGAGAGGCAGTCATATTGAGAGTTGTGAGAGGCAGTCATTTGAAAGTTGTGAGAGGCAGTCATATTGAGAGTTGTGAGAGGCAGTCATATTGAGAGTTGAGAGGCAGTCATATTGAGAGTTGTGAGAGGCAGTCATATTGAGAGTTGTGAGAGGCAGTCAATTTTGAGAGTTGTGAGAGGCAGTCATATTGAGAGTTGGAGAGGCAGTCATTTGAGAGTTGTGAGAGGCAGTACATATTGAGAGTTGTGAGAGGCAGTCATATTGAGAGTTGTGAGAGGCAGTCATATTGAGAGTTGTGAGAGGAAGTCATATTGAGAGTTGTGAGAGGCAGTCATTTGAGAGTTGTGAGAGGCAGTCATATTGAGAGTTGTGAGAGGCAGTAATTTGAGAGTTGTGAGAGGCAGTAATTTGAGAGTTGTGAGAGGCAGTCCATAATTGGAGGAGCTTGTGAGAGGCAGTCAATTGAGAGTTGTGAGAGGCAGTAATTTTGAGAGTTGTGAGAGGCAGTCATATTGAGAGTTGTGAGAGGCAGTCATATTGAGATTTGTGAGAGGCAGTAATATTGAGAGTTGTGAGAGGCAGTATATTGAGAGTTGTGAGAGGCAGTATATTGAGAGTTGTGAGAGGCAGTATATTGAGAGTTGTGAGAGGCAGATATTGAGAGTTGTGAGAGGCAGTCATATTGAGAGTTGTGAGAGGCAGTCATATTGAGAGTTGAGAGCAGTAATTGAAGTTGAGAGGCAGTCATATGAGAGTTGTGAGAGGCAGTATATTGAAGAGTTGTGAGAGGCAGAATATTGAGAGTGTGAGAGGCAGTCATATTGAGAGTTGTGAGAGGCAGTAATATTGAGAGTTGTGAGAGGCAGTCATATTGAGAGTGTGAGAGGCAGTCATATGAGAGTTGTGAGAGGCAGATATTGAGAGTTGTGAGAGGCAGTCATATTGAGAGTTGTGAGAGGCAGTATATGAGAAGTTGTGAGAGGCAGTCAATATTGAGAGTTGTGAGAGGCAGTAATATTGAAAGTTGTGAGAGCAGTAATATTGAGAGTTGTGAGAGGCAGTCATATTGAAAGTTGTGAGAGGCAGTATATTGAGAGTGTGAGAGGCAGTAATATTGAGAGTTGTGAGAGGCAGTAATATTGAAGTTGTGAAGGCAGTATATTGAGAGTTGTGAGAGGCAGTAATATTGAAGTTGTGAGAGGCATATATGAGAGTTGTGAGAGGCAGTAATATTGAAAGATTGTGAGAGGCAACATATATTGAAGTTGTGAGAGGCAGTATATGAAGTTGTGAAGAGGCAGTACATATTGAAAGTTGTGAGAGAGCATAATATTGAGAAGTTGATGAGGCATAAAGTGTGAAGCAGTATATGAAGTGAGCAGAATATTAAGTTGAAGATATGAAGCAAGTAATATTGAGAAGTTGTGAGAGGCAGTAATGAAAGTGAGAGAATATGTGGAGATTGAGAGCAGTAATATTGAGAGTTGTGAGAGGCAGTAATTTGAGAGTTGTGAGAGGACAGTAATATTGAGAGTTGTGAGAGGCAGTAATACTGAGGAGAGAGAGAGAGAGAGAGAGAGAGAGAGAGAGAGAGATTGTGAGAGCCTCCGAGGCGTAACTCCTACATTACCAACAAACAAACAAACAAATTTTATTTCATTGCAGATTACATGGGTATCGGTAGTTACAATGTAAATTGAGTGCAAGGAGAGCCACTGACATGCCAAGGCATTAGGGGCAGCTTATTCTAGTCCTTAAAAACTATGTACTTAATATTAGAGAAATTTATTGAGTTTATTCTAGTTAAAACTTATTTTCAAAATTACAATATGATGAAATTTTACTGTTTAAATTATTATATAATGATATTAGATATTAGATTGTACAGGTGTTAAGATTCTTGAATGATAATATGGAATTGAGATTATCTTAAGGAAAATAACATTGAGCATTTTTGACATTAACTTATAATATGAGTAGGGGGTAACATAATAGTAACATATTATTAAAAATTGAGATTATCGTATAGGAAAGTAACAATGAGCATTTTCAAAGTAGTTTATAGTATGATCATTTAGTTTTGGGTGAGTAGGTGGTTTTTAGTTGAGTCTTAAATTGGTTTTCAGACAAGATTATCTTAATATTTACTGGTAATGAATTCCAGATTCTGGGGCCTTTATGTGCATAGAATTTTTACATAGGTTGATATGAACACGGGGTATATAAAAAGTGATCTGTGTCTTGTGTTGTGGTCATGGGTCCTATTAAAGTTGGTGAGGAGAGTTTTGAGCAGAGGGTTTATATTAGAGTGTAAAGTTTTATATATGTAGTAGGCACAAGAGTAAGTATGAATGTTCTTTACGGTGAGTAGTTTGAGACTTTTGAATATTAGTGGAGTATGCTGTCTAGAGTGGGAATTTGTTATCAAGCTGGGTAGTTTACATCCTACCAAGTGAGTTGTGAGTCAAGTGTAAGAGTACTAAGAGCAAGAGAGGACACGCTAATAACGACATCACAGCCAGTAGCTGCACTCCCTTAATATTACTTACAGATAAAAATACTTGACATGCATAATACCTGTGAGCTCTGACACATGCAGGAAGATCTAACATGTTAGACGTAATGTAACTTAGGAACGTAAAGACTCGGGGTACTTAACCTTGAGCACCATAAAAGAGACGAGGGGAAAGTAAGATATGATCACCAGGCATAACATCCTAAGACAAGTTAAGGCAACACATAAAAGATAAGGTAGGAACTTACGACGACGTTTAGGTTCGACTTGGACTATTTACACAGTCACAGTGACTTTTTAAATGGTACAGGTCGAACCGAAACGTCGTCATAAGCTCCTCTCTATGTGCGAGTTATTTGTGTATTGTTCCAGTCACAGTATTGTGCCTTTGTGTTCTTTATAAAGACAAGCTGTTTGAGAGACAGCAGAGACAGCGGCACACAGCTACAAACACAAGACCCACAAGAGTCTTAGGGATGTCATCCAGTACTTGTTTAGTCTCAGGTTGATATATAAATGTACTAAGGTAGATGAGGAAGTCTTCATGTACAACTTACTTCACACGGGAGGCCACAATATGTTACATATTAGTGGGAGTAATGTTATGTTTGTGCCATAATGGTGAGGGAGTGTGAGACATTATGGGAGTAATGTTATGTTTGTGCCATCATGGTGAGGGAGAGTGTGAGAGAAACATTATGGGAGTAATGTTATGTTTGTGCCATCATGGTGAGGGAGAGTGTGAGAGAAACATTATGGGAGTAATGTTATGTTTGTGCCATCATGGTGAGGGAGTGTGAGACATTATGGGAGTAATGTTATGTTTGTGCCATCATGGTGAGGGAGAGTGTGAGAGAGACATGGGAGTAATGTTATGTCTGTGCCATCATGGTGAGGGAGAGTGTGAGAGAGACATTATGGGAGTAATGTTATGTTTGTGTCATCATGGTGAGGGAGAGTGTGAGAGACACATGGGAGTAATGTTATGTTTGTGCCATCATGGTGAGGAGAGTGTGAGAAACATTATGGGAGTAATGTTATGTTTGTGCCATCATGGTGAGGGAGAGTGTGAGAGAAACATTATGGGAGTAATGTTATGTTTGTGCCATCATGGTGAGGGAGTGTGTGAGAGAAACATTATGGGAGTAATGTTATGTTTGTGCCATCATGGTGAGGGAGAGTGTGAGAGAAACATTATGGGAGTAATGTTATGTTTGTGCCATCATGGTGAGGGAGTGTGAGAGAAACATTATGGGAGTAATGTTATGTTTGTGCCATCAGGGTGAGGGAGAGTGTGAGAGACATTATGGGAGTAATGTTATGTTTGTGCCATCATGGTGAGGGAGTGTGAGAGAGACATTATGGGAGTAATGTTATGTTTGTGTCATCATGGTGAGGGAGAGTGTGAGAGAGACATGGGAGTAATGTTATGTTTGTGCCATCATGGTGAGGAGAGTGTGAGAGAAACATTATGGGAGTAATGTTATGTTTGTGCCATCATGGTGAGGAGTGTGTGAGAGAAACATTATGGGAGTAATGTTATGTTTGTGCCATCATGGTGAGGAGAGTGTGAGAGAAACATTATGGAGTAATGTTATGTTTGTGCCATCATGGTGAGGGAGTGTGTGAGAGAAACATTATGGGAGTAATGTTATGTTTGTGCCATCATGGTGAGGGAGTGTGTGAGAGAAACATTATGGGAGTAATGTTATGTTTGTGCCATCATGGTGAGGAGAGTGTGAGAGAAACATTATGGGAGTAATGTTATGTTTGCCATCATGGTGAGGAGTGTGTGAGAGAAACATTATGGGAGTAATGTTATGTTTGTGCCATCATGGTGAGGAGTGAGAGAAACATTATGGGAGTAATGTTATGTTTGTGCCATCATGGTGAGGAGTGTGTGAGAGAAACATTATGGGAGTAATGTTATGTTTGTGCCATCATGGTGAGGGAGAGTGTGAGAGAAACATTATGGGAGTAATGTTATGTTTGTGCCATCATGGTGAGGAGAGTGTAGAGAAACATTATGGGAGTAATGTTATGTTTGTGCCATCATGGTGAGAGAGTGTGTGAGAGAAACATTATGGGAGTAATGTTATGTTTGTGCCATCATGGTGAGGGAGAGTGTGAGAGAAACATTATGGGAGTAATGTTATGTTTGTGCCATCATGGTGAGGGAGTGTGTGAGAGAAACATTATGGGAGTAATGTTATGTTTGTGCCATCATGGTGAGGGAGTGTGTGAGAGAAACATTATGGGAGTAATGTTATGTTTGTGCCATCATGGTGAGGGAGTGTGTGAGAGAAACATTATGGGAGTAATGTTATGTTTGTGCCATCATGGTGAGGAGTGTGAGACATTATAGGAGTAATGTTATGTTTGTGCCATCATGGTGAGGAGAGTGTGAGAGAAACATTATGGGAGTAATGTTATGTTTGTGCCATCATGGTGAGGGAGAGTGTGAGAGAAACATTATGGGAGTAATGTTATGTTTGTGCCATCATGGTGAGGGAGTGTGAGACATTATGGGAGTAATGTTATGTTTGTGCCATCATGGTGAGGGAGAGTGTGAGAGAAACATTATGGGAGTAATGTTATGTTTGTGCCATCATGGTGAGGGAGAGTGTGAGAGAAACATTATGGGAGTAATGTTATGTTTGTGCCATCATGGTGAGGGAGTGTGAGAGAGACATTATGGGAGTAATGTTATGTTTGTGCCATCATGGTGAGGGAGTGTGAGAGAAACATTATGGGAGTAATGTTATGTTTGTGCCATCATGGTGAGGGAGTGTGAGAGAGACATTATGGGAGTAATGTTATGTTTGTGCCATCATGGTGAGGGAGTGTGTGAGAGAAACATTATGGGAGTAATGTTATGTTTGTGCCATCATGGTGAGGGAGTGTGAGAGAGACATTATGGGAGTAATGTTATGTTTGTGCCATCATGGTGAGGGAGAGTGTGAGAGAAACATTACAAGTGTTTCCTGAGGAAGAACTGCACGAAGAAAACGACTATAAAGTATAATGTTTCTTTTACAGGCTCACCTAAACGACAAGATTTATTATATAAAAAACCCAGGACTCATACCCTGTAAAGAGTGGAGGGTGGACTTTACTGAGGGTGGGTGGACTTTACTGAGGGTAGGTGGACTTTACTGAGGGTGGGTGGACTTTACTGAGGGTAGGTGGAATTTACTGAGGGTAGGTGGACTTTACTGAGGGTAGGTGGAATTTACTGAGGGTGGGTGGACTTTACTGAGGGTAGGTGGAATTTACTGAGGGTAGGTGGAATTTACTGAGGGTAGGTGGACTTTACTGAGGGAAGGTGGAGTTTATTGAGGGTGGGTGGACTTTACTGAGGGAAGGTGGACTTTACTGAGGGTGGGTGAACTTTACTGATGGTGGACTTTACTGAGGGTGGGTGGACTTTACTGAAGGAGGGTGGACTTTACTGAAGGAGGGTGGACTTTACTGAAGGAGGGTGGACTTTACTGAAGGAGGGTGGACTTTACTGAAGGAGGGTGGACTTTACTGAGGGTGGGTGGACTTTACTGAGGGAGGGTGGACTTTACTGAAGGAGGGTGAACTTTACTGAAGGAGGGTGGACTTTACTGAAGGAGGGTGGACTTTACTGAGGGAGGGTGGACTTTACTGAGGGTGGGTGGACTTTACTGAAGGTGACTGGACTTTACTGAGGGTGGGTGGACTTTACTGAAGGGAGGGTGTACTTTACTGAGGGTGGGTGGACTTTACTGAGGGAGGGTGGACTTTACTGAAGGAGGGTGGACTTTACTGAGGGTGGGTGGATTCTACTGAAGGTGACTGGACTTTACTGAGGGTGGATGGACTTTACTGTGGGAGGGTGCACTTTACTGAGGGAGGGTGGACTTTTCTGAGGGTGGGTGTACTTTACTGAAGGAGAGTGGACTTTACTGAGGGTGGGTGGACTTTACTGAAGGTGACTGGACTTTACTGAGGGTGGATGGACTTTACTGAGGGAGGGTGCACTTTACTGAGGGAGGGTGGACTTTACTGAGGGTGGGTGTACTTTACTGAAGGTGACTGGACTTTACTGAGGGTGGGTGGCCTTTACTGAGGGTGGGTGGACTTTACTGAGTGTGGGTGGACAATAAATTGTCACATTAGTTGCATTTGTGTCCTTTTACCTAACTCTTCAACCTTCTATGAGCCCTTGTAAGCGCTTAACCTTCGTGGTATACTGAACACACACTTAACCCGCGTGATATATTGAACACACACTTAACCCGCGTGGTATATTGAACACATACTTAACCTGCGTGGTATATTGAACACACACTTAACCCACGTGGTATATTGAACACACACTTAACCCGCGTGGTATATTGAACACATACTTAACCTGCGTGGTATATTGAACACACACTTAACCCACGTGGTATATTGAACACACACTTAACCAGCGTGGTATATTGAACACACACTTAACCTGCGTGGTATATTGAACACACACTTAACCCACGTGGTATATTGAACACACACACACTTAACCTGCGTGGTATATTGAACACACTTAACCCGCGTGGTATATTGAACACACACTTAACCTGCGTGGTATATTGAACACTCAACCCGCGTGGTATACTGAACACACACTTAACATGCGTGGTATATTGAACACACACTTAACCCGCATGGTATATTGAACACACTTAACCAGCGTGGTATATTGAACACACATTTAACCTGCGTTGTATATTGAACACATACTTAACCCACGTGGTATACTGAACACACCCTTAACCTGCATGGTATATTGAACACACACTTAACCAGCGTGGTATATTGAACACACACTTAACCCGCGTGGTATATTGAACACACACTTAACCAGCGTGGTATATTGAACACACACTTAACCAGCGTGGTATATTGAACACACACTTAACCCGCGTGGTATATTGAACACACACTTAACCCGCGTGGTATATTGAACACACACTTAACCCACGTGGTATATTGAACACACACACACTTAACCTGCGTGGTATATTGAATTCACTTAACCCACGTGGTATATTGAACACACACTTAACCTGCGTGGTATATTGAACGCACACTTAACCTGCGTCATATATTGAACACACACTTAACCTGCGTGGTATATTGAACACACACTTAACCTGCGTGGTATATAGAACACACACTTAACCTGCGTGCTATATTGAACACACACTTAACCTGCGTGGTATATTGAACACACACAGAGGAGCTCTGATCCTCCGTCAGGCAGGTGAGTTGCACAACACACACACAAACACACAACACATACACACACACACACACATACACACACAACACATACACACACACACACACACATACACACACACACATGATAGAATATGTGACAACCAAATTCAAAGAGGCAGAGGAGAGGTTTGTCCCCAAGGAAAACAGAAGTAATGGGAAGGCCAGAACGAGTCCTTGGTTCACCCAAAGGTGTAGGGAGGCAAAAACTAAGTGACCTAGAGAATGGAAAAAGTACACAAGACAAAGGACCTAGGATAATAAAGAGATTAGCTGAAGAGCAAGAAACGAATAAGCACAGGTAAGAAGGGAGGCTCAACGACAATACGAAAATGATATAGCATCAAAAGTCACGTCTGACCCGAAGCTGTTGTATAGCCACATCAGGAGGAAAACAACAGTCAAGGACCAGGTAATCAGGCTGAGGAAGGAAGGTGGGGAGTTCACAAGAAACAACCAAGAGGTATGTGAGGAGCTCAACATGAGATTTAAAGAAGTCTTTACAGAGGAGACAGGAAGGACTCCAGGGATTCAGAATAGGGAGGTATACCAAAAAGTGCTGGATGAAATACACACAACGGAGGAGGAAGTGAAGAAGCTGCTACGTGAACTCGATACCTCAAAAGCGGTGGGACCTGACAACATTTATCCGTGGGTCCTTAGAGAGGGAGCAGAGATGTTGAGTGTGCCACTAACAAAAATCTTCAACACATCCATTGAAACTGGGCAACTACCTGAGGTGTGGAAGATGGCAAATGTAGTCCCAATTTTTAAGAAAGGAGACAGACATGAGGCATTAAATTACAGACCTGTGTCACTGACGTGTATAGTATGCAAAGTCATGGAGAAGATCATCAGGAGGAGAGTGGTGGAGCACCTAGAAAGACACAAGCTTATAAACGACAACCAGCACGGTTTCAGGGAAGGAAAATCCTGTGTCACAAACCTACTGGAGTTTTATGACAAGGTAACAGAAGTAAGACACGAGAGAGAGGGGTGGATAGACTGCATTTTCTTGGACTGCAAGAAGGCGTTCGACACAGTTCCTCACAAGAGGTTAATGCAAAAGCTAGAGGATCAGGCACACGTAACAGGAAAGGCACTGCAATGGATCAGAGAATATCTGACAGGGAGGCAACAACGAGTCATGGTACGTGACGAGGTGTCAGAGTGGGCACCTGTGACGAGTGGGGTTCCACAAGGGTCAGTCCTGGGACCGGTACTGTTATTGGTATATGTGAATGACATAACGGAAGGGATAGACTCAGAAGTGTCCCAGTTTGCAGATGATGTGAAGTTAATGAGAAGAATTAAATCAGTCGAGGATCAGGCAGGACTACAAAGAGACATGGACAGGCTACAAGCCTGGTCCAGTAACTGGCTCCTTTAATTTAACCCTGCCAAATGTAAAGTCATGAAGATCGGGGAAGGGCAAAGAAGACCGCAGACAGAGTATAGTCTAGGTGGCCAAAGACTGCAAACCTCACTCAAGGAAAAAGATCTCGGGGTGAGTATAATACCGAGCACATCTCCTGAGGCACACATCAATCAGATAACTGCTGCAGCATACGGGCGGCTAGCAAACCTAAGAATAGCTTTACAATACCTCACTAAGGAATCGTTCAAGACTCTGTACACCATATACGTCAGGCCCATACTGGAGTATGCAGCACCAGTTTGGAACCCACACCTGGTCAAGCACGTCAAGAAACTAGAGAAAGTGCAAAGGTTTGCAACAACACTAGTCCCAGAGCTAAGGGGATTGTCCTACGAAGAAAGGTTAAGGGAAATCGGCCTGACGACACTAGAGGACAGGAGGGTTAGGGGAGACATGATAACGACATATAAAATACTGCGAGGAATAGATAAGGTGGACAGAGACAAGATGTTCCAGAGAGGGGACACAGAAACAAGGGGTCACAATTGAAAGTTGAAGACTCCTATGAGTCAAAGAGATGTTATGAAGTATTTCTTCAGTCATAGAGTTGTCAGGAAGTGGAATAGCCTAGAAAGTGACGTAGTGGAGGCAGGAACCATACATAGTTTTAAGACGAGGTTTGATAAAGCTCATGGAGCAGGGAGAGAGAGGACCTAGTAGCAATCAGTGAAGAGGCGGGGCCAGGAGCTATGAATAGACCCCTGCAACCACAAATAGGTGAGTACATACACCACACACACACACACACACACACACACACACACACGCACGGAGGGCCCGGGTTCGATTCCCGGCGGGGCGGAAACATTTCGAAGTGTTTCCTTACACACACACATACAATAGGCCTAGTGTCTAATCGACATGTGCCTAGGACAAAATGGTAACTAACTAACACACACACGTCTCAGGCCTAGTGTCTAATCGACATGTGCCTAGGACAAAATGGTAACTAACACACACACGTCTCAAGCCTAGTGTCTAATCGACATGTGCCTAGGACAAAATGGTAACTAACACACACACGTCTCAAGCCTAGTGTCTAATCGACATGTGCCTAGGACAAAATGGTAACTAACTAACACACACACGTCTCAGGCCTAGTGTCTAATCGACATGTGCCTAGGACAAAATGGTAACTAACACACACACGTCTCAAGCCTAGTGTCTAATCGACATGTGCCTAGGACAAAATGGTAACTAACTAACACACGTCTCAAGCCTAGTGTCTAATCGACATGTGCCTAGGACAAAATGGTAACTAACACACACACGTCTCAAGCCTAGTGTCTAATCGACATGTGCCTAGGACAAAATGGTAACTAACACACACACGTCTCAAGCCTAGTGTCTAATCGACATGTGCCTAGGACAAAATGGTAACTAACACACACACGTCTCAGGCCTAGTGTCTAATCGACATGTGCCTAGGACAAAATGGTAACTAACACACACACGTCTCAAGCCTAGTGTCTAATCGACATGTGCCTAGGACAAAATGGTAACTAACACACACACGTCTCAAGCCTAGTGTCTAATCGACATGTGCCTAGAACAAAATGGTAACTAACACACACACGTCTCAGGCCTAGTGTCTAATCGACATGTGCCTAGGACAAAATGGTAACACACACACACACGTCTCAGGCCTAGTGTCTAATCGACATGTGCCTAGGAGAAAATGGTAACTAACACACACACGTCTCAGGCCTAGTGTCTAATCGACATGTGCCTAGGAGAAAATGGTAACTAACACACACACGTCTCAGGCCTAGTGTCTAATCGACATGTGCCTAGGACAAAATGGTAACTAACTAACACACTGCTATAAGCGAGACTTCACAGCTTTTAAGAAAGTTTTCAAAAGTATCAAAAGATCTTTCAGACTTTGCAAAAAAAATTCAAAACATTAGTAAATGTAGGGAGCCACAGCCTGGGAGAAGTATAAATGTAGGGAGCCACAGCCTGGGAGAAGTGTAAATGTAGGGAGCCACAGCCTGGGAGAAGTGTAAATGATGGAGCCACAGCCTGAAGAATGTAAATGTAGGAGCCACAGCCTGGGAGAAGTGTAAATGTAGGGAGCCACAGCCTGGGAGAAGTGTAAATGTAGGGAGCCACAGCCTGGGAGAAGTATAAATGTAGGGAGCCACAGCCTGGGAGAAGTGTAAATGTAGGGAGCCACAGCCTGGGAGAAGTGTAAATGTAGGGAGCCACAGCCTGGGAGAATTATAAATGTAGGGAGCCACAGCCTGGGAGAAGTGTAAATGTAGGGAGCCACAGCCTGGGAGAAGTGTAAATGTAGGGAGCCACAGCCTGGGAGAAGTGTAAAAGTAGGGATTGAGAAACAGCCTGGGAGAAGTGTAAATGTAGGAAGCCACAGCCTGGGAGAAGTGTAAATGTAAGGAGCCACAGCCTGGGAGAAGTGTAAATGTAGGGAGCCACAGCCTGGGAGAAGTGTAAATGTAGGGAGCCACAGCCTGGGAGAAGTGTAAATGTAGGGAGCCACAGCCTGGGAGAAGTGTAAATGTATGGAGCCACAGCCTGGGAGAAGTGTAAATGTACGGAGTCACAGCCTGGGAGAAGCGTAAATGTATGGAGCCACAGCCTGGGAGAAGTGTAATATATTATGAGGTGTAAATGTATGGAGCCACAGCCTGGGAGAAGTATACTATATTATGAGGTGTAAATGTATGGAGCCACAGCCTGGGAGAAGTGTAAATATTATGAGGTGTAAATGTATGGAGCCACAGCCTGGGAGAAGTGTAAAATATTATGAGGTGTAAATGTATGGAGCCACAGCCTGGGAGAAGTATACTATATTATGAGGTGTAAATGTATGGAGCCACAGCCTGGGAGAAGTGTAATATATTATGAGGTGTAAATGTATGGAGCCACAGCCTGGGAGAAGTATACTATATTATGAGGTGTAAATGTATGGTGCCACAGCCTGGGAGAAGTGTAAAATACTATGAGGTGTAAATGTATGGAGCAACAACCTGGGAGAAGTGTAAAATATTATGAGGTGTAAATGTATGGAGCCACAGCCTGGGAGAAGTGTAATATATTATGAGGTGTAAATGTATGAAGCCACAGCCTGGGAGAAGTGTAAAATATTATGAGGTGTAAATGTATGGAGCAACAGCCTGGGAGAAGTGTAAAATACTATGAGGTGTAAATGTATGGAGCAACAGCCTGGGAGAAGTGTAATATATTATGAGGTGTAAATGTATGAAGCCACAGCCTGGGAGAAGTGTAAAATACTATGAGGTGTAAATGTATGGAGCAACAGCCTGGGAGAAGTGTAAAATACTATGAGGTGTAAATGTATGGAGCAACAGCCTGGGAGAAGTGTAAAATATTATGAGGTGTAAATGTATGGAGCAACAGCCTGGGAGAAGTGTAATATATTATGAGGTGTAAATGTATGAAGCCACAGCCTGGGAGAAGTGTAAAATACTATGAGGTGTAAATGTATGGAGCCACAGCCTGGGAGAAGTGTAAAATACTATGAGGTGTAAATGTATGGAGCAACAGCCTGGGAGAAGTGTAAAATATTATGAGGTGTAAATGTATGGAGCAACAGCCTGGGAGAAGTGTAATATATTATGAGGTGTAAATGTATGGAGCCACAGCCTGGGAGAAGTGTAAAATATTATGAGGTGTAAATGTATGGAGCCACAGCCTGGGAGAAGTGTAATATATTATGAGGTGTAAATGTATGGAGCCACAGCCTGGGAGAAGTGTACTATATTATGAGGTGTAAATGTTGGAGCCACAGCCTGGGAGAAGTATACTATATTATGAGGTGTAAATGTATGGAGCCACAGCCTGGGAGAAGTGTAATATATTATGAGGTGTAAATGTATGGAGCCACAGCCTGGGAGAAGTGTAAAATATTATGAGGTGTAAATGTATGGAGCCACAGCCTGGGAGAAGTGTAATATATTATGAGGTGTAAATGTATGGAGCCACAGCCTGGGAGAAGTGTACTATATTATGAGGTGTAAATGTATGGAGCCACAGCCTGGGAGAAGTATACTATATTATGAGGTGTAAATGTATGGAGCCACAGCCTGGGAGAAGTGTAATATATTATGAGGTGTAAATGTATGGAGCCACAGCCTGGGAGAAGTGTAATATATATATCACTTGAAGGAAAAATACCCAGAATTATCTTTGAGGTTGTAATAATGTTGGTAGAATTACCCACAATATGTTAGGTAAAAGATCACAAGTGCAACTAATGTGACTTTTATTGTGGCAACGTTTCGCTCTCAACGTTTTGCCACAATAAATGTCTTAGTTACATATGTCTTACCTAACATCTTGTGGTCACACCATGTTGCGACCAGTGGCCCACCAGTGTTGCGACCAGTGTCACACCAGTGTTGCGACCACTGGTCACACCAGTGTTGCGACCAGTGGTCACACCAGTGTTGCGACCAGTGGTCACACCAGTGTTGCGACCAGTGGTCACACCAGTGTTGCGACCAGTGGTCACACCAGTGTTGCGACCAGTGGTCACACCAGTGTTGCGACCAGTGGTCACACCAGTGTTGCGACCAGTGGTCACACCAGTGTTGCGACCAGTGGTCACACCAGTGTTGCGACCAGTGGTCACACCAGTGTTGCGAACAGTGGTCACACCAGTGTTGCGAACAGTGGTCACACCAGTGTTGCGAACAGTGGTCACACCAGTGTTGCGAACAGTGGTCACACCAGTGTTGCGACCAGTGGTCACACCAGTGTTGCGACCAGTGGTCACACCAGTGTTGCGACCAGTGGTCACACCAGTGTTGCGACCAGTGGTCACACCAGTGTTGCGAACAGTGGTCACACCAGTGTTGCGAACAGTGGTCACACCATTGTTGCGACCAGTGGTCACACCAGTGTTGCGACCAGTGGTCACACCAATGTTTGATCACATAAGAGGGATATAATGTTTACCTTTTGTCTACCTCCCTCTTATGGTCCCTACTCTACCTGTTAATTATTAGATGTCTCCTGTAGTGTGTGTGTACTCACCTAGTTGTGGTTGCAGGGGTCGATTCATAGCTCCTGGTCCTGTGTGTGTGTGTGTGTGTGTGTGTATGTGTATGTGTGTGTATGTGTGTGTATGTGTGTGTACGTGTATGTGTGTGTGCATCTGTGTACTCACCTAGTTGTGGTTGCAGGGGTCGATACATAGCTCCTGTGTGTGTGTGTGTGTGTGTGTGTGTGTGTGTGTGTGTGTGTGTGTGTGTGTATGTGTGTGTGTGTGTGTGTGTGTGTGTGTGTGTGTGTGTGTGTGTGTGTGTGTATGTGTATGTGTATGTGTGTGTGTGTGTGTGTGTGTGTGTGTGTGTGTGTGTGTGTATGTGTGTGTATGCGTGTATGTGTGAGGGAGGGAGGTATACTGTATAATGAGGCAGAGTGAGTGTATGTGAGGTGCGGTGAGCGAGTTAGTGTTAATGGGGCCAAGACTATCCTAGTTGTTACTCAGGATTTTTTGTAGCAGAGAGAGAAGAATCTCTGGTCAATATCCGAGTTGAAGTCTTGAGTAATGACCTTGTATAAGTGTCCCTTACTGACCTAGAATGTGTCAAAACAATTACACTAGTACTATACCCAAGTTAATATAACACTAGTAATATACCAAACTTATAATATACATGCACTATATGTGCCGGATCAGCAAGATTGTATTGGCTATGTAGGCCTGATTGCCGCTAGCCGCCTGCTTGACCTGACGGTGAGTGGAAGCCTGGTCCAAGACCGGGCTGCCACGGTAGAACTCCTCTTGAAATCAGTGGCAAGTAAAGCACAGGCAGGTAAAACCTTCCCTCTCCTGCCTCTCACCCCATCCATCTCCTTTCTCTTATTCAATCTTCATGTCATTATTCCTCTCCTTCCTTCCTTCCACTCCTCGTGCCTCTGACCTCTCTTTTCCTCCCGCCTCCTTAACCACACACATTAAAGTGCCCTTGTTTAAGAAGTAAAAATATGAGAGCGAGTTCACTTAATTCCAGCCGGCTGCTCCCTCACTGTGATCACTTATGCTGCCTCACTGTGATCACTTATGTTGCCTCACTGTGATCACTTATGCTGCCTCACTGTGATCACTTATGCTGAGTCACTGTGATCACTTATGCTGCCTCACTGTGATCACTTATGCTGCCTCACTGTGATCACTTATGCTGCCTCACTGTGATCACTTATGCTGAGTCACTGTGATCAATTATGCTGCCTCACTGTGATCACTTATGCTGAGTCACTGTGATCACTTATGCTGAGTCACTGTGATCACTTATGCTGCCTCACTGTGATCACTTATGCTGCCTCACTGTGATCACTTATGCTGCCTCACTGTGATCACTTATGCTGAGTCACTGTGATCACTTATGCTGCCTCACTGTGATCACTTATGCTGAGTCACTGTGATCACTTATGCTGAGTCACTGTGATCACTTATGCTGCCTCACTGTGATCACTTATGCTGAGTCACTGTGATCACTTATGCTGAGTCACTGTGATCACTTATGCTGCCTCACTGTGATCACTTATGCTGAGTCACTGTGATCACTTATGCTGAGTCACTGTGATCACTTATGCTGAGTCACTGTGATCACTTATGCTGCCTCACTGTGATCACTTATGCTGAGTCACTGTGATCACTTATGCTGCCTCACTGTGATCACTTATGCTGAGTCACTGTGATCACTTATGCTGAGTCACTGTGATCACTTATGCTGCCTCACTGTGATCACTTATGCTGCCTCACTGTGATCACTTATGCTGAGTCACTGTGATCACTTATGCTGCCTCACTGTGATCACTTATGCTGAGTCACTGTGATCACTTATGTTGCCTCACTGTGATCACTTATGCTGCCTCACTGTGATCACTTATGCTGAGTCACTGTGATCACTTATGCTGCCTCACTGTGATCACTTATGCTGCCTCACTGTGATCACTTATCCTAAGTCACTGTGATCACTTATGCTGCCTCACTGTGATCACTTATGCTGCCTCTCTACTACTGAAGTCTTGCATTTAATGAAGTCAGTCAGTCAAGAAAGGCGTCCCACACTCACCCTGCTCATTCACTCACACCCTGCTCACTCCACACACCCTGCTCACTCCTCACACCTGCTCACTCACACACCTGCTCACTCCACACACCCTGCTCCTCACTCACACCCTGCTCATTCCTCACACCCTGCTCACTCACACACCCTGCTCATTCACTCACTCTGCTCATTCCTCACACCCTGCTCATTCACTCACATCCTGCTCATTCACTCACACCCTGCTCATTCACTCACACCCTCCTCATTCACTCACACCCTGCTCACTCCACACACCCTGCTCACTCCACACACCCTGTCACTCCTCACACCCTGCTCACTCTCACACCCTGCTCATAACTCACCCTGCTCACTCACCACCCTGCTCATTCACTCACCTCTGCTCATTCACTCACACCTGCTCATTCATTTCACACCCTGCTCATTCACTCACACCCTGCTCATTCACTCACACCTGCTCACTCACACACACCCTGCTCACTCACTCACACCCTGCTCACTCACACACACCCTGCTCACTCACTCACACCCTGCTCACTCACTCACACCCTGCTCATTCACTCACCCTGCTCATTCACTCACACCCTGCTCATTCAATCACACCCTGCTCATTCACTCAAACCCCGCTCATTCACTCACACCCTGCTCACTCACACACACCCTGCTCACTCACTCACACCCTGCTCACTCTCTCACACCCTGCTCCTCACTCACACCTGCTCACTCCACCACACCCTGCTCACTCACTCACACCCTGCTCATTCACTCACACCCTGCTCATTCACTCACACCCTGCTCACTCACATACACCCTGCTCATTCACTCACACCCTGCTCACTCACTCACTCACACTCTGCTCACTCACTCACACCCTGCTCACTCACTCACACCATGGTCACTCACTCACCTCTGCTCACTCACACACACCCTGCTCACTCACTCACACCCTGCTCACTCACTCACACCCTGCTCACTCACACCCTGCTCACTCACTCACACCCTGCTCACTCACTCACACCCTGCTCACTCACTCACACCCTGCTCACTCACTCACACCCTGCTCATTCACTCACACCCTGCTCACTCACTCACACCCTGCTCACTCACTCCCTCTCCTCTGCTCACTACACCCTGCTCATCACTCTCCTTCTCACCCCACACCCTGCTCATTCCTCCACACCCTGCTCACTCACTCACACCCTGCTCACTCACTCACACCTGCTCACTCACTCACCCTGCTCACTCACTCACACCCTGCTCACTCACTCACCCTGCTCACTCCTCACACCCTGCTCACTCCCTTTCACACACTCTGCTCACTCACTTACACACTCTGCTCATTCACTCACACCTGCTCACTCACTCACACCCTGCTCACTCACTCACACCCTGCTCACTCACTCTACACTCAGCACACTGCCATCACTCACCTGCTCATCACTCCACCCTGCTCATTCACTACACCTGCTCACTCACTCACACCCTGCTCACTCCACTCACACCCTGCTCATCACACCCTGCTCATTCACTCACACCTGCTCATCACTCACACCCTGCTCCTCACTCTCAACACCCTGCTCTACACACTACACCCTGCTCACTCACACACACCCCTGCTCACTCACTCACACCCTGCTCTCACTCACACCTGCTCACTCACTCACACCCTGCTCATTCACTCCCCCCCCCACCTGCCATTCACTCACATCCTGCTCATTCACTCCACCCTGCTCATTCACTCACACCCTCCTCATTCACCCCAAAAAAAAAAAAAAAAAAAAAAAAAAAAAAAAAAAAAAAAAAAAAAAAAAAAAAAAAAAAAAAAAAAAAAAAAAAAAAAAAAAAAAAAAAAAAAAAAAAAAAAAAAAAAAAAAAAAAAAAAAAAAAAAAAAAAAAAAAAAAAACCTGCTCACTCACTCACACCCTGCTCATTCACTCACACCCTGCTCACTCACTCACACCCTGCTCACTCACTCACACCCTGCTCACTCACTCACACCCTGCTCATTCACTCACACCCTGCTCCTCACTCACCCTGCTCACTCCTCCACCCTGCTCCACTCCATCTCCACCCTGCTCACTCACTCACACCCTGCTCATTCACTCACCCTGCTCCACTCACACCCTGCTCACTCACTCACACCCTGCTCACTCACTCACACCCTGCTCACTCACACCCTGCTCACTCACTCACACCCTGCTCACTCCACACCCTGCTCACTCACTCCCCTGCTCACTCTCACACCCTAGCTCACTACTCACACCCCTGCTCATCACTCACACCCTGCTCACTCACCACCCTGCTCATCACTCACACCCTGCTCACTCACTCACACCCTGCTCTATCACACCCTGCTCCACTCACACCCTGCTCACTCACACACCCTGCTCACTCACCACACCTGCTCACATCACTCACACCCTGCTCACTCACACCCTGCTCACTCAACCCTGCTCATCACTCACAACGTCACTACTAACCAAAGATACAGTCACTAACTGAACCACGACACAGTCACTCGGCACTGAACCACAAGATACAGTCACTGACTGAACCACAAGATACAGTCACTGACTGAACCACAGATACAGTCACTGCTGAACCACAAGATACAGTCACTGACTGAACCACAAGATACAGTCACTGGACTGAACCACAAGATACAGTCACTGACTGAACCACAAGATACAGTCACTGACTGAACCACAAGATACAGTCACTGACTGAACCACAAGATACAGTCACTGACTGAACCACAAGATACAGTCACTGACTGAACCACAAGATACAGTCACTGACTGAACCACAAGATACAGTCACTGACTGAACCACAAGATACAGTCACTGACTGAACCACAAGATACAGTCACTGACTGAACCACAAGATAAGTCAGACTGAACCACAAGATACAGTCACTGACTGAACCACAAGATACAGTCACTGACTGAACCACAAGATACAGTCACTGCTGAACCACAAGATACAGTCACTGACTGAACCACAAGATACAGTCACTGACTGAACCACAAGATACAGTCACTGACTGAACCACAAGATACAGTCACTGACTGAACCACAAGATACAGTCACTGGCTGAACCACAAGATACAGTCACTGACTGAACCACAAGATACAGTCACTGACTGAACCACAGTAGTCAGACTGAACCACAGATCAGTCACTGACTGAACCACAAGATACAGTCACTGAACTGAACCTACAAGATACAGTCACTGACTGAACCACAAGATACAGTCACTGACTGAACCACAGATACAGTCACTGACTGAACCACAAGATACAGTCACTGACTGAACCACAGATACAGTCACTGACTGAACCACAAGATACAGTCACTGACTGAACCACAAGATACAGTCACTGACTGAACCACAAGATACAGTCACTGACTGAACCACAAGATACAGTCACTGACTGAACCACAAGATACAGTCACTGACTGAACCACAAGATACAGTCACTGCTGAACCACAAGATACAGTCACTGACTGAACCACAGATACAGACGACTGACCACAAGATACAGTCACTGACTGAACCACAAGATACAGTCACTGCTGAACCACAAGATCAGTCACTGACTGAACCACAAGATACAGTCACTGACTGAACCACAAGATACAGTCACTGACTGAACCACAAGATACAGTCACTGACTGAACCACAAGATACAGTCACTGACTGAACACTAGTACTCACATGAATGACTTTGTTAAACTGACCTACAAGATACAGTCACTGACTGAACCACAAGATACAGTCACTGACTGAACACTAGTACTCACATGAATGACTTTGTTAAACTGACCTACAAGATACAGTCACTGACTGAACCACAAGATACAGTCACTGACTGAACCACAAGATACAGTCACTGACTAAACACTAGTACTCACCTGATTGGCTTTGTTAAACTGCTTCTTGAGTCCGGCGAACGCCATGTGGGAGGTGATGGTGGTGGTGGTGTTGGTGTTGTATGCCGCGAGGCCACAAACACCGCTAATATAAACTGTTTAAATGTAGTGCCAGGCACTCCTGGGCTCTCCTTCCTAGCAGCAGCAGCAGCACCTAGCCTTCCCTTGCGTCACCTTCGTCTATGACGCCTCCAGGAGCAGAGCGTCAAGCGTGATGAGTCACAGATGCTCTCCACAACAGCTGTAGAAACAATTATTTATATTATTGGTGAGCCAACTAATAAAGCACTTGTACTATGAAGCACTTGTACTATGAAGCACTTGTACTATGAAGCACTTGTACTATGAAGCACTTGTACTATGAAGCACTTGTACTATGAAGCACTTGTACTATGAAGCACTTGTACTATGAAGCACTTGTACTATGAAGCACTTGTACTATGAAGCACTTGTACTACAAAACTTTACCAACTACTATTACAATAACAATAAATATTGGTACTACTCGTGAATAAGGAACCCTCGGATGAGTGGTTCTAAACCCACGGATGAGTGGTTCTAAACCCACGGATGAGTGGTGGTGGAACCCACGGATGAGTGGTTCTAAACCCACGGATGAGTGGTTCTAAACCCATGGATGAGTGGTGGTGGAACCCACGGATGAGTGGTTCTAAACCCACGGATGAGTGGTTCTAAACCCATGGATGAGTGGTGGTGGAACCCTCGGATGAGTGGTTCTAAACCCATGGATGAGTGGTGGTGGAACCCTCGGATGAGTGGTTCTAAACCCACGGATGAGTGGTTCTAAACCCATGGATGAGTGGTGGTGGAACCCTCGGATGAGTGGTTCTAAACCCATGGATGAGTGGTGGTGGAACCCTCGGATGAGTGGTTCTAAACCCATGGATGAGTGGTGGTGGAACCCTCGGATGAGTGGTGGTGGAACCCTCGGATGAGTGGTGGTGGAACCCACGGATGAGTGGTGGTGGAACCCACGGATGAGTGGTGGTGGAACCCACGGATGAGTGGTTCTAAACCCATGGATGAGTGGTGGTGGAACCCTCGGATGAGTGGTTCTAAACCCATGGATGAGTGGTGGTGGAACCCACGGATGAGTGGTTCTAAACCCATGGATGAGTGGTGGTGGAACCCACGGATGCGTGGTGGTGGAACCCACGGATGAGTGGTGGTGGAACCCACGGATGAGTGGTGGTGGAACCCACGGATGAGTGGTGGTGGAACCCACGGATGAGTGGTGGTGGAACCCACGGATGAGTGGTGGTGGAACCCATGGATGAGTGGTGGTGGAACCCACGGATGAGTGGTGGTGGAACCCATGGATGAGTGGTGGTGGAACCCACGGATGAGTGGTTCTAAACCCATGGATGAGTGGTGGTGGAACCCACGGATGAGTGGTTCTAAACCCATGGATGAGTGGTGGTGGAACCCACGGATGAGTGGTTCTAAACCCATGGATGAGTGGTAAGATTGGTGGTGGAACCCATGGATGAGTGGTGGTGGAACCCATGGATGAGTGGTAAAGTGGAGAGTGGTCCACGGATGAGTGGTTCTAAACCCATGGATGAGTGGTGGTGGAACCCACGGATGAGTGGTTCTAAACCCATGGATGAGTGGTGGTGGAACCCACGGATGAGTGGTTCTCAGTGACTTGAGGGAAGGGAAGGATACTCCACACATGCTCCCCTTTTACTCGCACGCAGGGGGTAGACACGGCGTGCGTGAGTACTCGCCTATTTGTGGTTGCAGGGGTCGAGTCATAGCTCCTGGCCCCGCCTCTTCACTGCTCGCCACTAGGTCCACTCTCTCCCTGATCCGTGAGCTTTATCATACCTCTTCTTAAAGCTATGTATGGATCCTACCTCCACTACATCACTCTCCAGATTCCTCCACTTCATGACAACTCTATGGCTGAAGAAATACTTCCTAACATCCCTGTTAGCCATCGAAGTTTTCAACTTCCAGTTGTGACCCCTATCCTGTCCCTATCCACCCTGTCAATTCCTCTCAGTATTTTATATTTTGCTATCATGTCCTCCCTATCCCTCCTGTCTTCCAGTGTTGTCAGGTTGAGTTCCCTTAACCTCTCCTCGTAGGACAAACCCCTCAGTTCCGGGACTAGTCTTGTTGCAAACCTTTGCACTTTCTCTAATTTCTTGACCTGTTTCTTTGTGTGTGTTAAAATTCACAAGCAGAAGGTAGACGACACACAAGTAGAGTGTAGACACACAAGATACATAGAGGGTAGAGAGAAGAAAATTCAAGTGATAAACAGGCAACGAGTTTTGTTTGTAAGTCAAAAGCTTGATGTGACTGAACGATAGTAGACTAGACTTGAGGACTTGCTGAGTGTAAGAGCACCTTACATGACAGCATTGCCTAAGCTAGTTAGACAGTTGCACGTTTATCACTACATTGCAACTGAAGTCCTAGAGGTCCTATCATTACAGCTTTCACTCATGTAGTAGCGTCACCTACGTATTACTACAGTCGTTGGTCACCAATGTAAGATAGGACTGTTGACTTCTACTAGATGACTAAATTGTACATAGCTAGTCTAGAACGATGAGCCTACAATTCACTCACTTGTAACCTGATGAGTGTAGACATGATCGGGTGATACATGGATGAGTCTAACACAGGGGTTAATACCATGGCTGAGTGTATGACCCGAAGTGCCTTCACTACCAGTGATAGTAGTGTGAACGGATGCTGGAATACCTTGGTCTGTGGAAGATAGGGTGTCTGATGAGTGGATACAGTTGACACATAGTAGTGGTAGACGATAGGACCGTAGTTTCTAAACTTTATGGTTGGAACACCTGCATGAGTGACGAGTGGTTGACTATGAGTGGACTTCACCTATGAGTGTGGTAGGATTCCATCAGCTACTGGGTGTTGAACCAATGGGTTGACAGATTGTAGGGACAGGATTGTAGGACCTCCTATATGGGAACAGGCTGTGGTGTATCCCTGGTAGTGTGTGACGGATGTCTTATACTTGCACCTGCTAGTGTAGACGGTGCCTATCAATACACTTGTCACCTGCTAGTGTAGACGGTGCCTATCACTACACTTGTCACCTGCTAGTGTAGACGGTGCCTATCACTAATTGTCACCTGCTAGTGTAGACGGTGCCTATACACTACACTGTCACCTGCTAGTGTAGACAGGTGCACTATCACTACACTTGTCACATGCTAGTGTAGACGTGCCTACACTACACTTGTCACCTGCTAGTGAGAGTGATCCCTACCATCACTACACTTGTCACTGCTAGTGTAGACGGTGCCTATCACTACACTTGTCACCTGCAGTGTAGACGGTGCCTATCACTCACTTGTCACCTGCCAGTGTAGACATGCCTCCTATCACTACACTTGTCACCTGCTAGTGTAGAGGTGCCTATATCACTACACTTATCACATGCTAGTGTAGACGAGTGCCTACATCCTACACTTGTCACCTGCAGTGTGACGGCCTACCTATCACTACACTTGTCACCTATTGTGTAGACGTGCCTACCATCACTACACTTGTTACCTGCTAGTGTGCAGGTGCCTACTCCTACACTTGTTACCTGCTAGTGTGAGACGGTGCCTATCACTACATTTGCACCTGCTAGTGTAGACGGTGCCTACATCACTACACTTGTCACCTGCAGTGTAGACGAGTGCCTATACACTACACTTGTCACACTGCTAGTGTAGACGATGCTATCACTACACTTGTCACCTGCTAGTGTAGACGGTGCCTATCACTACACTTGTCACCTGCTAGTGTAGACGGTGCCTATCACTACACTTGTCACCTGCTAGTGTAGACGGTGCCTATCACTACACTTGTCACCTGCTAGTGTAGACGGTGCCTACCATCACTACACTTGTCACCTGCTAGTGTAGACGGTGCCTATCACTACACTTGTCACCTGCTAGTGTAGACGATGCCTACCATCACTACACTTGTCACCTGCTAGTGTAGACGGTGCCTACTATCACTACACTTGTCACCTGCTAGTGTAGACGGTGCCTATCACTACACTTGTCACCTGCTAGTGTAGACGGTGCCTATCACTACACTTGTCACCTGCTAGTGTAGACGGAGGCTACCATCACTCACTACACTTGTCACCTGATTGTGTAGACGATGCCTACCATCACTACACTTGTCACCTGCTAGTGTAGACGGTGACTATTACTACACTTGTTACCTGCTAGTGTAGACGGTACCTATCACTACATTTGTCACCTGCTAGTGTAGACGGTGCCTACTATCACTACACTTGTCACCTGCTAGTGTAGACGGTGCCTACTATCACTACACTTGTCACATGCTAGTGTAGACGATGCCTACCATCACTACACTTGTCACCTGCTAGTGTAGACGGTGCCTACTATCACTACACTTGTCACCTACTAGTGTAGACGGTGCCTATCACTACACTTGTTACCTGCTAGTGTAGACGGTGTCTACCATCACTACACTTGTCACCTGCTAGTGTAGACGGTGCCTACCATCACTACACTTGTTACCTGCTAGTGTAGACGGTGCCTACCATCACTACACTTGTTACCTGCTAGTGTAGACGGTGCCTACCATCACTACACTTGTTACCTGCTAGTGTAGACGGTGCCTACTATCACTACACTTGTTACCTGCTAGTGTAGACGGTGCCTACTATCACTACACTTGTCACCTGCTAGTATAGACGGTGCCTACCATCACTACACTTGTCACCTGCTAGTGTAGACGGTGCCTGTCATCACTACACTTGTCACCTGCTAGTGTAGACGGTGCCTGTCATCACTGCTACCACACAGAAGGTCAGTCATTTGTGACCACCAGTGTGAAACACACGAACCATTACTTGAATTTGGACACCACTGTGTGTGTACTCAATTGTGGTTGCAGGGGTCGATTCACAGCTCCTGGCCCCGCCTCTTTACTGGTCGCTACTAGGTCACTCTTCCTGCTCCATGAGCTTTATCATACCTCTTCTTAAAGCTATATATGGATCCTGCCTCCACTACATCACTTCCCAGACTATTCCACTTCCTGACAACTCTGTGACTGAAGTAATACTTCCTAACATCCCTGTGGTTCATCTGAGTCTTCAACTTCCAATTGTGACCCCTTGTTGCTGTGTCCCATCTCTGGAACATTCTGTCTCTGTCCACTTTGTCGATTCCTCTCAGTATTTTATATGTCGTTATCATATCCCCTCTATCTGTCCTATCTTCCAGTGTCGTTAGGTCGATTTCCCTTAACCTCTCCTCGTAGGACATACCCCTTAGCTCTGGGACTAGTCTTGCTGCAAACCTTTGCACTTTCTCTAGCTTCTTTACGTGCTTGGCTAGGTGTGGGTTCCAAACTGGTGCTGCATACTCCAGTATGGGCCTAACGTACATAGTGTACAGGGTCCTGAACGATTCTTTATTAAGATATCGGAATGCTGTTCTTAGGTTTGCTAGGCGCCCATATGCTGCAGCAATTATTTGGTTGATGTGCGCCTCAGGAGATGTGCCTGGTGTTATACTCACCCCAAGATCTTTTTCCTTGATTAAGGTTTGTAGTCGCTTGCCCCCTAGATTGTACTCCGTCTGCGGTCTTCTTTGTCCTTCCCCAATCTTCATGACTTTGCACTTGGTGGGGTTGAACTCCAGGAGCCAATTCCTGGACCAGGCTTGCAGCCTGTCCAGATCCCTTTGTAGTTCTGCCTGATCCTCGTCCGATTGAATTCTTCTCATCAACTTCACATCATCTGAGTCTATTCCTTCCGTCATGTCGTTCACAAATACCAGAAAGAGCACCGGTCCTAGGACTGACCCCTGTGGAACCCCACTCGTCACCGGCGCCCACTCTGACACCTCGCCACGTACCATGACTCGCTGCTGTCTTCCTGACAGGTATTCTCTGATCCACTGTAGTGCCTTAACTGTTACCCCTGCCTGGTCCTCCAGCTTCTGCACTAATCTCTTGTGTGGAACTGTGTCAAACGCCTTCTTACAGTCCAAGAATATGCAATCTACCCACCCCTCTCTCTCTTGTCTTACTGCTGTCACCCTGTCGTGTGTGTGTGTGTGTATGTGTGTGCACGTAGTCATGCACAAGTCATGTTAACTACAACAACCAAACAATGTCAACAAGGCCTCTTCTTCACATGCAAATCTTACTCTTAAATGGTCTTAAGTTAAGCACTAGTTCTCCGTGGCAGTCTGCTCCCAACACTCTTCTTCAAGACAAGACATTCTAGCCTGTAAGGTAGCTGGAGATGGAGGTTAGATTCCCCTGTTTATGAGAAGCCATTAAAGCCAGTTAACCAATTTGGTGTTATATAGGGAATAACCTGAGAGTAACACCCTTGTTCTCCCTCCCTCCCACATGCCTCTCCCTCCCTCCCACTTGTTCTCCCTCCCTCCCACTTGCCTCTCCCTCCTCCCACTTGTTCTCCCTCCCTCCACATGCCTCTCCCTCCCTCCCACTTGTTCTCCCTCCCTCCACTTGCCTCTCCCTCCCTCCCTCCCACATGCCTCCCTCCCTCCCACTTGCCTCCTCCCTCCCACTTGCCTTCCTCCTTGCCTCTCCCTCCCACTTGCCTCTCCCCTCCCACTCTGCCTCTCCTCCCTCCCACTTGCCTCTCTCCCTCCCACTTGCCTCTCTCCCCCTCCCACTTGCCTCTCCCTCCTCCCACTTGCCTTTTCTCCTCCTTCCTCACTTCCCTCTTCCCTTCTCTCATTTGGCCCACTTCCTTCACCTTCTTTCACTGCCAATTCTCCCTGGTTCTCCTTGCCTCAATCTTCTCCTGGTTCTACGCCTTCAATCTTCTCCCTGGTTACTTGCCTTCCCAATTCTCCCTGGTTCTCCTTGCCTTCAATCTTCTCCCTGGTTCTCCTTGCCTTCAATCTTCTCCCTGGTTCACCTTGCCTTCAATCTTCTCCCTGGTTCTCCTTGCCTTCAATCTTCTCCTGGTTCTCTTGCCTTCAATCTTCTCCTGGTTCTACTTGCCTTCAATCTTCTCCCTGGTTCTCCTTGCCTTCAATCTTCTCCCTGGTTTCTTTCCTTCAATCTTCTTGGTTCCTTCTTCAATCTTCTCCTGGTTCTACTTACCTTCAATCTTCTCCCTGGTTCTCCTTGCCTTCAATCTTCTCCCTGGCTTTCATTACCTTCCAATCTTCTCCCTGGTTCTCCTTGCCTTCAATCTTCTCCCTGGTTCTCCTTGCCTTCAATCTTCTCCCTGGTTCTACTTGCCTTCAATCTTCTCCCTGGTTCTCTTGCCTTCAATCTTCTCCCTGGTTCTCCTTGCCTTCAATCTTCTCCCTGGTTTTCATTACCTTCAATCTTCTCCCTGGTTCTCCTTGCCTTCAATCTTCTCCCTGGTTCTACTTGCCTTCAATCTTCTCCTGGTTCTCTTGCCTTCAATCTTCTCCTGGTTTTCATTACCTTCAATCTTCTCCCTGGTTCTCCTTGCCTTCAATCTTCTCCCTGGTTCTACTTGCCTTTAATCTTCTCCCTGGTTCTACTTGCCTTCAATCTTCTCCCTGGTTTTCATTACCTTCAATCTTCTCCCTGGTTCACCTTGCCTTCAATCTTCTCCCTGGTTCTCCTTGCCTTCAATCTTCTCCCTGGTTCTCCTTGCCTTCAATCTTCTCCCTGGTTCTACCTTGCCTTCAATCTTCTCCCTGGTTCTCCTTGCCTTCAATCTTCTCCCTGGTTCTCTTGCCTTCAATCTTTCTCCTGGTTCTCACTTGCCTTCAATCTTCTCCCTGGTTCTCCTTGCCTTCAATCTTCTCCCTGGTTCTACTTGCCTTCAATCTTCTCCCTGGTTCTCCTTGCTTCCTCTGCAATCTTCTCCTGGTTCCCTTGCCTTCAACTTCTCCCTGGTTCCCTTGCCTTCAATCTTCCTCCTGGTTCTCCTTGCCTTCAATCTTCTCCCTGGTTCTCCTTGCCTTCAATCTTCCTTCCTTGCCTTCAATCTCTCCTGGTTCCCTTGCCTTCAATCTTCTCCCTGGTTCTCATTGCCTTCAAACTTTCCTCCCTGGTTCTCCTTGCCTTCAATCTTCCTCCCTGGTTCTCCTTGCCTTCAATCTTCCTCCCTGGTTCTCCTTGCCTTCAATCTTCTCCCTGGTTCTCCTTGCCTTCATCTTCTCTCCAACCTGTTCTCTTGCCTTCATCTTCTCCTGGTTCTCCTTGCCTTCAATCTTCCTCCCTGGTTCTCCTTGCCTTCAATCTTCCTCCCTGGTTCTCCTTGCCTTCAATCTTCCTCCCTGGTTCTCCTTGCCTTCAATCTTCCTCCCTGGTTCTCCTTGCCTTCAATCTTCCTCCCTGGTTCTCCTTGCCTTCAATCTTCCTCCCTGGTTCTCCTTGCCTTCAATCTTCTCCCTGGTTCTCCTTGCCTTCAATCTTCTCCCTGGTTCTCGTTGCCTTTTTTTTTGTTTTGAACAAGTTTTTTCTGGACTTCGCTGTCCTCGTCGGTTCGTTGGAGGCTGCTGACGGAGGGCGTTGGGCATCTTCAGCACACCCGGAGAGGACGCTGCTGAGAGGAGATATAAATAAGGTATTGAGAATATCTCTCCAAGAGAGAACCCGCAATAATGGATTCAAATTAGATAAGTTTAGATTTAGAAAGGATATAGGAAAGTATTGGTTTGGAAATAGGGTAGTTGATGAGTGGAATAATCTGCCTAGTAGGATTATTGAAGCAAGGACCTTGGGTAGTTTTAAATTTAGGTTGGATAAATTCATGAGTGAGAGGGGTTGGATTTGAGTGGGACTCGCACATGAGTAAGTAGATTTATCATGGCTTATTTCCTGGGTAGCATTGAAGATTGGGTTGAACAAATATTTTGTTAGTGGGATGGATTGTGAAGGACCTGCCTAGTATGGGCCAACAGGCCTGCTGCAGTGTTCCTCCTTTCTTATGTTCTTCAATCTTCCTCCCTTGTTCTCCATGCCTTCAATATTCTCCCTGGTTCTCCTTGCCTTCAATCTTCTCCCTGGTTCTTGATGACTGTCTCTCCCTGCCCTTGATAAGAGAGGCTGGACAGCTGCACATCAAGAAGTAATAACCAAGTATCAACATGATTGTCCACCACACTTACTGCACCTCACCTCTCAGTGAACTGCCACACACACACACTTACTGCACCTCACCTCTCAGTGAACTGCCACACACACTTACTGCACCTCACCTCTCAGTGAACTGCCACACACACACACTTACTGCACCTCACCTCTCAGTGAACTGCACACACACACACTTACTGCACCTCACCTCTCAGTCAACTGCACACACACACACTTACTGCACCTCACCTCTCAGTCAACTGCCACACACACACACTTACTGCACCTCACCTCTCAGTGAACTGACACACACACACACTTACTGCACCTCACCTCTCAGTGAACTGCCACACACACACCTTACTGCCTCACCTCTCAGTGAACTGACACACACACACACTTACTGCACCTCACCTCTCAGTCAACTGCCACACACACTTACTGCACCTCACCTCTCAGTGAACTGCCACACACACTTACTGCACCTCACCTCTCAGTGAACTGCACACACTACTGCACTCACTCTCAGTCAACTGCCACACACACTTACTGCACCTCACCTCTCAGTCAACTGCCACACACACTTACTGCACCTCACCTCTCAGTGAACTGACACACACACTTACTGCACCTCACCTCTCAGTGAACTGACACACACACTTACTGCACCTCACCTCTCAGTGAACTGACACACACACTTACTGCACCTCACTCTCAGTGAACTGCCACACACACACACTTACTGCACCTCACCTCTCAGTCAACTGCCACACACACACATTACTGCACTCACCTCTCAGTCAACTGCCACACACACTACTGCACCTCACCTCTCAGTGAACTGACACACACACTTACTGCACCTCACCTCTCAGTGAACTGACACACACACTTACTGCACCTCACCTCTCAGTGAACTGACACACACACTTACTGCACCTCACCTCTCAGTGAACTGCCACACACACACTTACTGCACCTCACCTCTCAGTGAACTGCCACACACACTTACTGCACCTCACCTCTCAGTGAACTGCCACACACACTACTGCACTCCTTCAGTGAACTGCACACTACTGACCTCTCTCAGTGAACTGCCACACACACACACACACTTTCTGCACCTCACCTCTCAGTGAACTGCCACACACACACACCACACCACTTCTGCACCTCACCTCTCAGTGAACTGCCACACACACACACTTACTGCACCTCACCTCTCAGTGAACTGCCACACACACACACTTACTGCACCTCACCTCTCAGTGAACTGCCACACACTATACACACACTTTCTGCACCTCACCTCTCAGTGAACCGCCACACACACTTACTGCACCTCACCTCTCAGTGAACTGCCACACACACACTGCACTTCACCTCTCAGTGAACTGCCACACACACACTGCACTTCACCTCTCAGTGAACTGCCACACACACACTTATTGCACCTCACCTCTCAGTGAACTGTCACACACACTTACTGCACCTCACCTCTCAGTGAACTGCCACACACACCACTGCACCTCACCTCTCAGTGAACTGCCACACACACACTGCACCTCACCTCTCAGTGAACTGCCACACATACACACTGCACCTCACCTCTCAGTGAACTGCCACACATACACACTTATTGCACCTCACCTCTCAGTGAACTGTCACACACACTTAGTTCACTGAGGTGAGGTGAGTGTGTGACAGTTCACTGAGGTGAGTGCAATGTGCTGTGTGACAGTTCACTGAGAGGTGAGGCAGTGTCACCACACACACTTATTGCACCTCAACTCTCAGTGAACTGTCACACACACTTACTGCACCTCACCTCTCAGTGAACTGCCACACACACACACTTATTGCACCTCACCTCTCAGTGAACTGTCACACACACTTATTGCACCTCACCTCTCAGTGAACTGTCACACACACTTACTGCACCTCACCTCTCAGTGAACTGCCACACACACACTTACTGCACCTCCCACTCAGTGAACTGCCACACATACACACTTACAGCACCTCACCTCTCAGTGAACTGCCAACACACACTTAGTGCACCTCACCTCTCAGTGAACTGCCACACACACACACACACACTGCACCTCACCTCTCAGTGAACTGCCACACACACACACTTACTGCACCTCACCTCTCAGTGAACTGCCACACACACACACACTTACTGCACCTCACCTCTCAGTGAACTGCCACACAAACACACACACACTGCACCTCACCTCTCAGTGAACTGCCACACACACACACACACTTACTGCACCTCACCTCTCAGTGAACTGTCACACACACACACATTTACTGCACCTCACCTCTCAGTGAACTGCCACACACACACACACTTAAGAACATAAGAAAGAAGGAACACTGCAGCAGGCCTGTTGGCCCATACTAGGCAGGTCCTTCACAATCCATCCCACTAACAGAATATTTGTTCAACATAAGAACATAAGAAAGGAGGAACACTGCAGCAGGCCTGTTGGCCCATACTAGGCAGGTCCTTCACAATCCATCCCACTAACAGAATAATTGCCCAACCTAATTTTCAATTCTACCCAAGAAATAAGCTTTGAAGATTCTATTAACTCAAGTGCAGTCCACTCCAAATCCAACCCTCTCACTCATGAATTTATCCAACCTAAATTTGAAACTACCCAAGGTCATAGCTTCAATGACCCTACTAGGCAGACTGTTCCACTCATCAACTACCCTATTTCCAAACCAATATTTTCCTATATCCTTTCTAAATCTAAACTTATCCAATTTGAATCCATTATTGCGGGTTCTCTCTTGGAGAGATATCCTCAAGACCTTATTTATATCCCCCTTATTAATACCCATCTTCCACTTATATACCTCGATCATGTCTCCCCTCATTCTTCGTCTTACAAGTGAATGTAATTTAAGGGTCTTCAATCTTTCTTCATACGGAAGATTTCTAATGCTATGAATTAACTTTGTCATTCGTCGCTGAATGTTTTCTAACGAATTTATATCCATTCTGTTCTTATGTCATTGAAGTTTGTTCTTATGTCATTGAAGCTATGACCTTGGGTAGTTTCAAATTTAGGTTGGATAAATTCATGAGTGAGAGGGTTGATTTGAGTGGGACTCGCACTTGAGTTAATAGAATCTTCAAAGCTTATTTCTTGGGTAGAATTGAAAATAGGTTGGGCAATTTTCTGTTAGTGGGATGGATTGTGAAGGACCTGCCTAGTATGGGCCAACAGGCCTGCTGCAGTGTTCCTCCTTTCTTATGTTCTTATGTGAGTATAACACCAGGCACATCTCCTGAGGCGCACATCAGCCAAATAATTGCTGCAGCATATGGGCGCCTAGCAAACCTAAGAACAGCATTCCGATATCTTAATAAAGAATCGTTCAGGACCCTGTACACTATGTACGTTAGGCCCATACTGGAGTATGCAGCACCAGTTTGGAACCCACACCTAGCCAAGCACGTAAAGAAGCTAGAGAAAGTGCAAGGTTTGCAGCAAGACTAGTCCCAGAGCTAGGGGTATAAGAACATAAGAACATAAGAAAGGAGGAGCACTGCAGCAGGCCTGTTGGCCCATACTAGGCAGGTCCTTCACAATCCGTCCACTAACAGAATATTTGCTCAACCAAATTTTCAATGCTACCCAAGAAATAAGCTTTGACAATTCTACCCACTCATCGCGAGTCCACTCAAATCCAACCCTCTCACTCATAAGAACATAAGAACATAAGAAAGAGGAACACT